>VWZK01002411.1:0-24545 GCA_013396935.1 Baryphthengus martii | reverse complement strand
CCTTGCCTTCAAGCCATTCTCCAACATAGGCTTAATTCGTTGCCACTGGATCCTCCAGCTTCCACCATCAACTTCCTAAAAAATACAGATTGTTTAAAAAAGCAGCTAGCTATATGAACTGCAAACTTTTCTTTATAGACTGCAGAAAGTGTCATCCCACAGTCACCAGTATCTATCATGTTTCCTTAGATTAATAAAAGTGGGCAAAGGATCAGATGTGCATATACTTTTTAAAAAAAAAACAGAAGCCAAGAAAAAAAGTCCTCTAAGTCATGTATACATATTATAATATTCTGCCACAATCATGTTTCTGTACTGAATTCTTAAAAATGCTGGCTTTAAAATGGAAGCACTGTCAATCTCTACACCGGACAGCAGCAGAAGCTTATATAAATATCAGTGAAGATAGACTCCAGGGACTGGCTCTACAACTTACTGTACATTTGCTAGATAGATACTCTCCATGACAATATTTAATTGCTTCATAGTAGTCTAATTGACTAAAATACATCTATGAACAATCAGTCATAGTTCACATACTTAAGTATAGGCAGGTTTGATTTTTCCATGAAAAGTAAAACCAACGGACAAATAAAAAGCTGATTTTGCACCTGAGCCATTTATATTCATTATTGAAAATAAGGAGCCTTGTGCAACGATGCCAAATTTAATATGATATATTCAGCACACCAATACAACTATTTTTCTCTGCAGTCCAACATAGCAGTGATGTGGTACATTGTGTGGGCCATGCTGGCTATATTTTAATTTAGAAAACTACTGGTCTGCAAACTGAATAGGTACAGGCTGGAAATTTGCCAAGGAGGAAGGGGGAACAGACAATTACAAGTGACAAAAAGCCACTTCCAGGCCCTCCTCTTACTGCTGATGTCCTCTGGCTGTTGCACCAGAAGCAGCACCTGCAGCTCAGAAAAGCAAGCACAACGTGGCCAGCTCCACTGCCACACACCCCTGCACAGCTGTGGCTGCCCTGGCATGGGCAGCACTGACATTCCTGCCTCTTGGAAAGTAAAAGGGGAAAGAAGTCACTTCAGAGGGGAGCTACTCCTGGCAGCAGGAAGGAGAGCTTTTTCAGCAGAGGACAAAGAGGCTGTGGATGGACACAGGCTCTGGGAGTGCTGTGATGGTCCATGGGATAGGGGAGAAATGTTCATCAGGAACCTCATTTGGGGAATGAAACAGACACTATGACAGAGTAAAACTAAATTTCTTGAGCCTTGGTGGTTTCGGGCAATGTCCAGTGGCCAAGAACATGTTCACCATACTGGTCTACCCTACTTGCTCTTAAACTGCTTACAATATATCCAGAAGTTTTATAACAAGAATGCAAACTAGTAGTTGAAAGCAGAAGGATATTAATGAACACATATGAGCTACAAAATTATCTTCAAGTGATATCTCATTTTCTCATTAAATAGTGGGTGAAAATTATCTGTTGCCTCCTAGCAATGAAAGGAGAGTACCACCAGTTAGATGCCATCAACATGTTCTTTTTCTTACCCCTTCCCCATTCAGTTTCCTGATCAATTTATCACACACAGTTTATCTTTAAAATCTGTCAGTCTTCAGTGAATTTACATTTTTGCAGATCAAGCCTGCTTAACTCCTTGAAAAACTCTAGTACTTAGCGCTCATATCATTGCTATTACTAATACAGCATGTGCTCTTTTTGTAACAGCATTAGCTAGCATGCCATTGTATGCCTAGTGGGAGTCAAATAATTTACCATCTGAAATTACCAAAAATTATTAAAGACCATGAGATAATAGAGTTGCTGAAAATATTTTCTGGTCTAAAAAAAAGATAAAGGCAGGAAACAGTATGAGTTAACGTGGCTGCAAATCTTTGCTGCCTTGCAGCTAGTGAGGTTTCCTTTGTTTGAAGATCCAAAGATCTTAAACAGGTGATGCTCTCCTTCATTTTAAAAATAGATCCTGGACAGATATTAATCTGTGAACACATAAAAAGAATCAGCTAAGACACAGAAGACAACATACAGAGTATTCTTAAAAACTGACTAGGTATACAGCTTGTCATTACCAGCACAACTGATTCGTGATATTTTGTCTTTTCCCCATAGCACCTGAAGATGACACTGGATTGTATGCTAATTCAACTTTTAATTTAAAAAAACTAAAGTAAAAATGAAACTTTTATGGCTGTGAGTGACATTTCTGGCAGAAAAAATTGGAAAAGTTAGCATTTTTAATGGAAGAATGAAGAAATAAAAATATTCAGCTGTTTTTTTATAAATGCCAAGTGTTTGGTAAATCTCAAGAGTCTTCACTGAGGAGGTGTGCCCACCTCTTCTCCCTCTGCTACCTTCTGTTGAAATGAATAGCAATCTCCTATTGACTGATGCATCTTGGATTATGTATCTAAGTACAAAGTGTGCTGCTAAAGAGAACACCTTTTCTCGTTCAAGCACTACAGGCTTCCTTCTGGTACTATTAAGCAGCTTCATGAGTGAGTAGGTTTTTTTGCATTTGGTATCACAGATGATGCCTGAATTCCAGCTCTGATATATCTTATCATTAGATTCTCCTCTTCTTTCTCAGACAGTATCTCAGAAATGGTGAAGCTGTTGGATTTTGAAAGGTAATCCAATTCCTCCACATACCTATAAAGTGTAATAAAGATAGCATTCTTAAAGCATGATGTTGCTTACAACAATGTGTCTGGACTTTTTTAAGACTAAGAAACTGGTCCTGAACAGACTGACCACATCTCCACTGAAGTAAAGGAGTTTTGCCGCTGAGGATCTCCTGGACTAGATGTTCTAAAAGTGAGGAAGCTGCACAGTGATTCAGTGCTTTGGCTGAACATACAACAAGAACTTGTCCTAATCATGAGAAGTTTCAGATGTAAAGGGGAAAGGGGTGACAGCAAGCTATTACTACAAGGAATAGGACCTTTAGAGCAGATGAGGAAGCAGAAAAGCTACCCACCATCCTGTGTGTCAAGAAAAAGGCGTGGAGCTTACAGAAAGTCATTTCAGCAGATGGCTTAGGAACTGGGTGTGATATTTAACATCTGATTTCTACTGATCAAAGCACTTTCAGACCAGTCTGTATCTACCTATAGGTATCTGCTTTTAACAACACCACATCTACTACCTGCTACTAGATGGCTACTACATCTGCCTGCTGTCTGGGTATCATCTACGACTCTGATCTCCCAGGTGTCATGGTTTAGACTCAGCCAGGAGCTGAGCAGCATGTGGCTACTTGTTCACCTCTCCCCTCCTCCCAGTGGGATGGGAAAGAGAATTGGGAGAGAAAAGGCAAAAAACCTCACAGGCTGAGATAAGAAGAATTTAATAAAACAAAGCGGCCAGGAAGGCCAATGGCATCCTGGGATGCATTAGAAGCAGCGTGGCCAGCAGGTCGAGGGAGGTTCTCCTCCCCCTCTACTCTGCACTGGTGAGGCCCCACCTGGAGTACTGTAACCAGTTCTGGGTGCCCCAGTTCCAGAAGGACAGGGAACTACTGGAGAGAGTCCAGTGCAGAGCCACTAAGCTTACTAAGGGAGTGGAGAATCTCCCTTATGAGGAGAGGCCGAGGGAGCTGGGTCTCTTTAGCTTGGAGAAGAGGAGGTTGAGGGGTAACCTCATTAATGTTTATCAATATATAAAGGGCGAGTGTCAGGAGGATGGAGCCAGGCTTTTCTTGATGGCACCCAATGACAGGACAAGGGGCAATGGGTGCAAATTGGAGCATAGGAGGTTCCGTGTAAACACAAGGAAACACTTTTTTCACAGTGAGGATGACAGACATTGGAACAGGCTGNCGTGTAAACACAAGGAAACACTTTTTTCACAGTGAGGATGACAGACATTGGAACAGGCTGTCCAGAGAGGTTGTGGAGTCTCCTCTGGAGACATTCAAAACCTGCCTGGACACATTCCTGCGTCATCTACTCTAGGTTCCTGCTCTGGCAGGGGGGTTGGACTCCACAATCTTTCGAGGTCCCTTCCAGCCCCTAATATTCTGTGGGTCTATGAAAGCAAGATCAGAAGAAACAGTAACAAAAATAGTAACAAAATAATATATGAAGTGAATGGTGTAGAACGAATCAACTGCCAAAGTCTGCACCAACAGCATGCCAGAGACCAGCTGCACCTGGCCTAGCCTCTGCACTTATATAGAAGGCATAACGTCAGTATGGTATCAAATATCCCATTGGCTGGTTTGGTTGTCTATCCTGTTCCCTTCTCAACTTCAGGTGAAAATTAACCCTGCCCTAGTCAAACCTAGGACACCTGGCCACAAAACTAACTGTGTCTAAGTCTTGTACATTCTTCCAAAATAAAATTTTTGGATAATTTTTTTCCTACGTATCCATGTAATCCGAACTATTTGTATCTCAATTAATTCAATTTTGTTCCTGGGCTTCAATAAATGCAATGTAGCCCTACTCAGAATGGCATTGATTGAAATAATTTATCTCCAAGACTGCTGATTTGTTGATATAACTCCTCTAGTTCAAGTCATCAAACATAAAAATCACTGGTTCCTGCCTCTGAGTCCCTTCAGAGCCTATAACCATATTCCTCACATCTCTCACTCATCATGAGGATGATAACTTCTTTCATTCACTAGACAGGGCTGGCCACTTACATTACTTTATTACATCTGTGTAGAATTTCAATATTTTGTTCATGTTGTTCCACATGCATGGGATGACAGTCTTTCAACCACGTGCCATCAGAAGAGTTTTCACTGTCCGTAATGCAAAACATCAAACACAAAACTTGTTCAGGAATCTTAACATGCCTAAATTTGACACTTATGATCAAGAGCTACCAATATGAATTTGTACCAGACCATATGCTTGTCTGGGTCTGAGTCAAGTCTAGTGATGCTTTCACCAGTTCCCGTAACAGAAATCCTGGCAAATGTTTTTCTCCACAACACACTCAATCTGAAACAACCTTGATTATTGGGAATAGAAGCAGCCTTGGAAGGCATACAAATTACTCAATCATTCTGACAGTTATGTGAGCCAACTGCTGTAAAGATTTTATGAGAGCTAAAGGAAACTTTTCTAACAAGACACAATTAAGATCAATATGATACTCTGACACAGGGCAGGCCACAACCTTTACGTGCCAAAGTATTACTTGTCCATTGAATAGGATGTTTCCTTTTGTTTTGCTCATTTATTTAAATTCCCTTGAATTCCTGGTATCAGTAACACATTGAGCACTACTTTACTGATGAAGGAACTCAAGAATACATTACTGATTTATTTATAGTCACTGAGAGATGGTGACAGATCTGAGAACAGAATTTAAAACTTTCTGTTCCAGTTTTGGATGTCACACAAGAAAATTCTGCTTTTCCACAACCCCTGTATTAACTGCAAGTTTTTAACCCTCTTTCAACTTTTCTCGTTGTGATCCCTGCCTAATGCATTTGTCCTTACAGGAGCGGAACAGATCATGGGAATTAGACTTTAGGCAACTCAAACTGCTAAACAGATAAAAAGATAAGACACAAGAAGCGTGAAGAGCTACTGAGAACAAGTACCCTTAATAGGGACAAATACAAGCCATACTCTGTAATTTTGATTAGATATGGGTGAGCAGAGAATCTTGCATAATAAATGTCACATATAATTTATCAATACTCACTATTCACTGTATAGCATCTGAACATCAACATTGAATAGGCTTTTTAAAGTTTGTACAGGGTCCCAAAGCAGTTACTGCATTCTCAAATACTGTAAGTGGTCCCATTAAATAATAGAAACATTTAGATGTTATGCATACCTACATCTATGTTTCTTAGGTAGAAGTTTTTCCTTCCCATTACAAGATCATCTTTGCAACTGTTCCCTTTTTAATTCTACCCAAACTAAAGACCTAGAAAATCAAGAGGGAAGCAGGGGTGGGGAAACCCAGGATGGATAAGGATTAGTTATTTGCTGCTTTTTTTTCAGTGAAAGAACTAAGAGGAGTAAGACAGAATTAGCAAGCATCAGCCTCAAAGCAAGCAAGAGGAGGTAGCTGTGAGCAGGTATACTGTGGAACTCCTTGCTATGGGGTATTGCAGATGCCAAAAGGTAGGTGGATTCAAGAGGCCAGGCAGATTCATGATGGACAAATCCACTGTTCAAAATCTCGTAAGAGTTAGAAATAACTTTTACCTTAGATAGTCCATTAATTTCAAATTGGTAAAGGCTGAAAAAGTATTGCAGAGGAAGTATCAGATACTCTTGCTGTGTTTCACTTTTCTTTGGTATCTGCTTTTGGCCACTTCAGCCAGATATAACAGAGTCATTATTATTGTTACATTAAAGTCTCACATTTGTTAATCTCAGGACAACCCAAAACTTAAAACAGAAGGTTGGATAAAAATATGGTCTTATTGAAGTTATTTTTCCTATAGATTGTTTTCCCAAGTTGCTTTTCAGTTCATCACAACTGAAAAACACTTTGGACAAGAAAACCTCCTGCTATGTAGGCACTTCTGAAGACTCATGGGTTTGACTGGTAGTAAAACATTTGTACAGCTTACTAGTTAATTACTAATTGTTTATGTATATAACCTGAAGTCCACCGAATTTGGAACTCTGTATGTTGTCTCACTATGGCCTAAGAGCTGCAAAGATGTCTGACCTGGGGTTTCTGATGCCATGTGGTACATATATGTTTGAAATTATATACAACTGAAAACGGAAACATAGGAGAAATATTAGACCACTTTAATAATACATCATGATACTAGGTCCACAGCTGATCAATATCCTGAAAACCAAGAACATGAAAATGCCAGGAACATGACAAAATGTTATCTTCTTGCCTTTGTTGTGCCTGCACGTACATTTACAACCCTTCATTGTATGAACTTCAGGGATATTATTTGTGGGTTCTAAAGCAAATAGTCAGGGCTCCCCATCTTGGGAAAGGAAGTGACTGCACATCTACATTTCATCTTTAGCAATTTGTCCCTACCATTTAAATGTAAACTTCCTTTCATTGTATGTAAAAAGAGTGAAATGGCTGATGGACAGGGACACATTCTGTACTATCACTTTGGCTATCCCGACAGACTTCATAGGGTAAAAGGAGAAAGAGAGGGGGCAGTTTTTAACAACATTACGACTAGATTTGTCAGCACTCACATGACAACATAATGACTCACATGACTGAAGTGATTTGGATTGCAGAGCAATTCCTCATTTATTGCATTTCTGTGTAGAATTAAACCCAGAGGATGCTGTCTATCTGCTTATGAATACGAACAGTGTTACATGAACCAGTCTTACTAGGAGCCAGACATCACCATTCAGTATTCTTTTATTCTTGCTAGAAATAAATTGGCTTAAGTTGATGTAGAGTCAGGCTCTAAGCATTTGGCTGGGTGGGCAACTTTGCATGATGCTGATTATCACTCTTTTTTCCCTATAAACCTAGAAGTGCGATTTGGAGTTAATACAGGTGAGCACTGAAGGCTTTTTCCAAAAATGGAGAAGATGGTATGAGTTATTAGGAACTCCTAGGTAAAATGCTCGAGTAGTGATCTGGAAAAAAAAGTAGAATAGATCAGATCTCTAAACCCTAGGTAGCAACATGGAAACTAAAAGACGTGGTTTGCTCTTATGCAGCTTATCATGAAAGCAGAAACCTTGATTTTCATCACTCCTCTTCCTCCATCCCCAGCTTTCTCAGGACAGGACGAATACTGAGGTAGGCCAATTAGCCAAGAGTTGGAATTCCTCTGTATTATTTTGGGTCATTTGGCTGACCTGTTAGAAGACATTCAGCAATGGATATTTCAAGTCTGAATGATGAAAAAAAGAGACAGCAAGCTAGTGCCAAACTATGTAGGCTTGGAAGCCACAACTGGGAACCCATCCTCTAGCTAACACTCCTACATGAAAACGTACAGACACTTCTCCGTAGTACAATGCTACATGGTCCATTTCCCTACGTGTCTTGCAGTTCTGATAACACCTATATTCATGGGTTGCTGTCAAGCTAAATTTATCCAAGTCAAGTGCTTTAAGTCTTTGGATGAAAGGACCTCCCACTGAGCAAATGGAAATTATCATCAACATTATAAAATCAGTGGGTGCTGCTTAGACTTGGAATTACCTCTTCAGAATGTGATTGCTAATGAAATAACAATGGGAACAGAAGCATTTGCCTTTCAGGTTAGTCTCTAACAGGAATAGAAGCAGAAAATAACAAAGGATAATTGTTACAGTTTGAATCCTGGAGAGGAAATTAAAGAGATAAATGGAACAAATAAGATTTTTCCTTTATCTTAGTACAATCTGAGGTGCGATCGTGTTATTTTAGTAAGGCATCCACTCTTTTAGTTAAAGAAGAAAAGCACAAATAAGCAATGTAAAGAGAGAATCTTGTTTAGAAATATGGAACATAGATGAGAAAACGCTGAATTGGTCAGGTATGTTCACATGTTTCATTGAGCTCTTAAAACTTCTGGAGATGATACATAGAAGCAGTGGGGCGAATACTGCAAAAATAGTTTCACAGAGATTGTGGTAGGATTGGCAGAAATAAGTGGAAAGGTCATCAATTACTGTTGGTAAACTTTTGCTTTTCTAGTTTGGAGAGGATGATGGTTGTAGCTAAGAAGATCTTGAGAGTGTCTTTAGGGAAAAAAAAACAAAAGCTCATTGGAAAAGGAGGAAAATTATACAGTTCTCTTAAGCAAGTGATTTTATATTCTATTAGATTTAAAATCTGTTTTCATTTTTCTGTTGCTATTACGTATTTCCAACACCTAGTTAGATTAATATTTGTGAGAGGCAAAAAGCCCATGGTCAT
Source organism: Baryphthengus martii (assembly GCA_013396935.1). NCBI lineage: Eukaryota > Metazoa > Chordata > Aves > Coraciiformes > Momotidae > Baryphthengus > Baryphthengus martii. The sequence goes on along the minus strand of VWZK01002411.1, from coordinate 15,724 downwards.
GTAGATTTATTTCAACAAAACAACAGTGACTGGAACATCATTCAAAATTGTCAGTTGTCCTTTTCTATTTAAAGGCAATGGATTACTACATTTAGTATTAGCTTTTCTGGTTGTGCAATTCTGATAAATTAAGATTAAAGTTTTTTATTTAGCAATCTTGTCTTCATATGCTTTGTGAAAGTCTCTCCTATTTGAAGCTTTTACCCTAATCCTTTTTCAAAGTAACATGCTATTTTATTATGGAAAGACAGTAGAAAAGTTTATGTATTTTATTATGGAAAGACAGTAGAAAAGTTTATGTCTTTTTTTTTTTTTTTTCCCCTCATGTTATTACAGCAGACTATCTCATAGCACAGAAGCCTGCTTCTTATCAGTAGCTAGAGATTCACTGTAGATATCTCTAATCAACAGAAAACTGTCATTTTAATTCACAGTTCCCTTAGGGCTGTCACTTATTAAAAGCAGAGAGCTATCAAAGCTTAATAGTTACCTAGATTATAACATCTCTTTTAGGACTGTAACCAGGATTTAGAACAGTATTTAAATCAGAAGAACAATAAATCTGCACTAGTGTAAAAAAATATGCTTCAGAGGCTGTTGTAGCCACCCTCTTGCTTGATAGAACACACTGAGATGGTAAGAATACTCTACCACCACAATTTGGGTTTGGCTCCTTCTCCACCATCCGTGTTCAACCCAACATCGATGCTCCACTCCTAGGCACCAGCCCACAGCTCTTGCTAGATTAATGCAAATGAAGATAGACTCATCTGAACCATTTTCATCTGATGCCATAGTCACTGCATTATGTTTCCTTTTAGGCCAACCAGGCCTATCAAGGAGCTCATGATCCATGGTTAACAACCTGCAGGGACAATTTCTGCTAATTTCAGAGCTCCATCTGTGTTTCTTAGCCCAGAGACTTCAGTGGACTTGGGGTAATAAAGGCAAGTTACCTTAAAATTGCTGGAAACATCTGTAATGATGTGGGACTCCAGGATTTCCTCCTCCAACATATCAAGATAGCAAATAACCTGAGGAATGGGTATCTAAGCTGTGCTGATTCTGCTTGAAAAAAATTTACTAGATTTTTTTTAAAGCCTCTCCTTTCAACATGAAAGAAATTGCCATGTGCCAGAAGAACAGCACTTCTTCAGTCATGTCAAAATTGTCTACTTTACATGTATATGCTATAATCAAGATTTATTCTTTAACTGCCAGGCACTGGGCTCAGTTAAGAAATATTCTTGTGTGCATGGAATAGATAATCTAATATGGTCAAACTTTCACTAGCACATACTGTTTTCAGTATCATTAACCCTAAGGATTAAAGTTTATGTCATTATTTTTCCTGTAACACTTTTTTTTTTTCATTTTGACAATTTCAGTGTTTTATTTCTTTACAAACTGTATCAATCAAATACTTACAAAGTTGGTTAACAAGCTCCCAGACAACAGATACTTTCATTAAAAAATAAATCTTACTGTAATCTTCTATTTTGTAAAGACAAATCCGTACAGGTCTCGACAACCTGTAGAAATGCTTGGTGTATCTCATCAACAGGTTTCTGTTGGGGAAAAAACATACAATTTTATCAAGTAAATACTTTGACAGTATCTTTGTATTTGCCCACTATGTTATTTTTTTTCTGTCACTCTTTAAGATCTTGACATTGGCAATCACAATATACAGACATGAATCCAAATTTATATAGAAACCAGCTGCAGTTTTCTGAGAGGCTGAATTCCAACTTTGATTACTTTATTTATGAGGAAATCACTCCTGTCTGGTCCCCTAAGGAAGGCCAGGAAACATCATGCAACTTGCATGTTATCATGCATACAATATACTCAATGTTTAACATTAGCTAGCTGGAGACACTTCTGGACTGTATGACCCTGTCTAAACAGAATTGCCTGCAGAAGCTATGTATGGGCTTCTACAGCATGGCCACAATGTTCCTCACTGCAAGTCGAGGAAGAGGAGGAACACGTGGTGCCTATCTCAACTCACTATGGGTTTTGGCAACCAGGTCTTTTCTTCCCTGCAGGATCACTGCTATTTACTTCACTGTCTCCCATTCATTCCATGTGAAAATAAAGGCTCTGCATTCCACTTTTCCAGCCAGGTTTGTTTTTTTGTAGCTTTTTTTTGGTTTGCTTTTTGTTTTGTTTTTTTGTTCTAAATTCTGCTCTGGTATTCAGGTATCTGCTTTGGTATTTACATTAATTGTTGTGGGAGATGCTGCACAGGACATCCTCCTCTGGGCCAAGTATCACTGCACTGGGGTCCATCCTCTTCCTGAGGACTGATAATCTTTCTTCTGACTGCACAGGTTCTTTAAAAAAAAATAAATTAGGCATTTTCCTTGCTAAGAAGTGAAACTTACTGTAATTAAGTGCCCAGCTCCTGAAAAGATATATACCATTTTTTTACAATTTTGAGAATCCTGCTGTCTCCAAGCCTAAGTAGAAGAGTCTTGCTCCAGAAATGTGTTTCTGGACACTACTTTTTTTCCCTAAAGACAACAGCACTCTTTTTCTCAGCTGGCTATGGGCTCTTACAATCTCTCTTAAAAGCGTTTCTTGGACTTAGCATTCCCAGACTAAGTGCCTTGTACCCGAGGAAGAGTGTCTTTTCTCAGGCACGAACGGTGTTACCAAATGGCTACAAAATGGCTAGGTTGTAGAAGTTGTTATAACAAGAAGAAAGATCTACAGCTGCTGCATGGGATGTAATAACGTGGTGATACTCAAAAACGAAACTTCCAGGGATAAAAGGCAAAAACTTGTAAGAGTCAAGTGTGTTGTGGCACCTACCAATTTTAGAATATTTTTTCTTATAAGATATTCACTTGAAATACTTTCAACTCGTTTGGTAGTCTAATTCTTCTACACCTCACTGAAAATCTCTCAAATGCAGTAGCATTATTCAACAATGCTGCACCTAACTTACTGATCTTCTTTGCTGTAGGATATGTAACAAAATAATGCATTAGCCAAAATTAGAAAATGACTAAATTATTTTCTGTAATGCTGATTATACTGAATTACTACAAAAGTAATTCACCTCTGCTACAGACCCATTATTACCTATAAGCCAGCTCATAGCACAGAAGGTGTATAGCAAACAAAACGCACCAGAATTTGCAAAATCCTACCAGACAGTATGTCTGTTGGCTTTAGCAGCACCAATGCAACGTTTAATAGTAGGATACCAAGTAAATACATACTGTTAAACTTGCACTGAATTTTATCATGAATGTAAATTCACGGCTCTCCCTTTTCTCCACCTAAACAGTTATTTCACCCTAGATGGCAACCAGCTTGGTCAAGGTTGGTTTCACCTCATCACTCTGCTGTTTCTTCCTTATCGTCTTTCGTTTTGTGTACTGGAGGTGGAATCCAAAAGCAAAAACACCACATGCCTCATTTGGAGACTAAGATAAGTTTGATTAACTTAGATAAGTTTGATTAAATAATTCCCTGGGTCCTCGACTTCACCTTTTTTTTTAAATGGGCAAAACAGCCTCAATCCAGTTGTTGGTGACCTCCTCTATCACAACGATTTTTTTTAGCTGATAGGCAATGCCATTATATTGGACAGCATTTGTATGCAAGTCCTGTGTAGTCCCATGGTTATAAGATGACTGTAGAGCACTGTACTTTGTAAGTAAAAATACTGTATTTTTAACCCATTCCTCCCCCATTGTTGACAGCTCTCCTTCTTCAAAAAGGATGCTGATACCTACAGAAAATGGAAGCAGGCTTTGCATGTGAAGACTGAAGCAAAAAAGGCATCAAGTATTTCTGCCCATTCCATATGCACCAGGTAGGATTTCAACCTCAGCCATCAACACGAAGGGAGATGCAGAGATTTCTGTACAGATGATGTTTATTCTAGCTCCATGGATAAACCATCTCAATTAAACTCTGATGTTAGCACTGCTGCAATCACGTAGTTTATCTTTAGTTGAAATGGAATTCTTCAAAGAGAACTGGGCAGTCATCCCTCACCCTTCCATCAGCACAAAGCAATGGCCAAATATAAAGGTTAATCTCAAATGTGAACAACCACCAGCTGCACAACTCTTCATGAAAAAAACCTTAGGTTCAACAGAAAATGTAACCTGACACACTCTGAGAACATTTACCTGGGGCATTAAAACTTTGCCCCAGGTGACAGGAAGGGACGTATTACATTACAACAGGCAGATGACTTTTCAGTTCCAGCCATGCTGAAGAGATGCTAAAATTTCAAGAGCGGCAGGGAACATCACTTGTTGCAAGAGAGGAGTGTCATAACCACTTTTTGAGTGAACTAAGTTTAAAAATTCCTTTTGAGACATGGATCTGAATAACCCTTAAGGAAAATTTGGGGCACTAATGGATGGGATGAGTTGCTAAATTCACATATTATTCCAAAACGAACATTGGACAACTCAAGAGACAGCAAGTGCCACATCTTCATCTGTATAGCAGTAATGCAGCTAATTAGCAACCTGGCTACATGCAAACACAGGATGAAGGAATCCTCTGGATCTAACATAAGTAGGTAAGTTTCTTTTTATTTCCATAGCCTTTACAAACTTAGCAAATGAGTGAGGATTCTACAAATACATTATTTTATTCTACGTTATTCTGATTTATTCTATGGGTGATTTCAAGCAACCACCAAGGTGGTCTGATCCTTCAGGGGATGACCCATAACACTGGCACACTCTTAACACATTTGTATCCATTTGTTCTCACTTTAAGTTCACATGTTTCATCTCACAATACCTCTGTTTTTACTTGAAAGAAAAAATAAAATCAAGATTGCAGTGAACGGCTTAGAAAGGAGCAACCTTTACTGTTCAGTTTGAACCCAGACAGTAACAAATTCAGGGAACAAGGTCCAGCTAAATGGGTTTGATGTCAGAACCACCATAAGTACCACACTAGTTTGGAAAGCACAACACAGATGAAAGAAAACAGTGGAAGTAGAGAGAACTAACTTGACAAGACAGCTGTGTACCACAGCTGCTAAGTAGAGTGGCTATGCTCAGAAGCTAAAACAGCAGAGAAAAACATGGTGAAAATGGAGCACAGGCACACAGGTAGGCACAGGCAATAGACTTGAGAAGGTGAGAGGAGCATTGAGCCACATAGTAACATGGAGAATTTTAACAGCTAGCTGCTAATCAGAGCTACCCTAAAATGGGCTTAGCGTTGTGTGAGAATATTAAAATCTTCAGCAGTTGTCCTGTTTGAAAAAAAAACTAGAGTTAACAATGACTATATCCCTTAATCCAGCTAATGATTTTTCTCACACTCTATTGCACATGTCATTACAACGGCAATAGGCTAAAGTGAGTTCTCATAGGTAATGTAAAGCCCAATCCATCAAATTTAATTGTGATGTGTCTTAAGCACTTGTAATCAACAACTTTTGATTAACATCACAAGATATCATGCTTGATGTCTTGGGTGAAGGAATAATACATGAAGCAGCAGGTGAAATATCCGTGGCAAGTGGAAATTATTTATTTCTGAAGAAGTCATTAATAGCAAAAAGTTGTGGTAGAAAAGAGCAGAAAATAAAAGGCTAAGAACAGGAAGTAATCAGAGCTATTGGTGCAAGACCAGCTCTAAGAATGGTTAATCACTCTTGAAACAGCAGTGATGACTAGGAATGTTGAGGAAAAGACAAAAGAATAAAGGAGGTGAAGGAAATGATTGAAGTGTTCCAGGTAGACTTACATCTCTATATAAGAAACTGTATTAACAGTTGTAATGAGATCATCCAGACTGCAAATCTTATGTCAACAGTTATTCATAAACTCCTTGCAAAAATTAAGCTTGCTGGTTCCACTTTCAGAAGAAGAGCCTGTCAGCAAAAAGTATGCTTTTTTTTTTCCTGATTACATTAAGCAGTCAAGAAAGAGAGACAACAGGCAGAATATCAGAAAGACAGAACGTCCTCTATTCTGATTAAACTAAAAATTCCCCACAACTCAAAGTCTTTATTCTGGTAATCTTTATCTCCTTAAGAAAAGAATACTAATTCTCATAACAAATTAACCATCCAGACTTAGAGCAAGAAACTGGGTTAGAGAAAATTAGTGTCTTTTTTTTTGAATTTTAGTTTTTTTCAAGTCCCACCACTTGCAGCGCAGCTAGAAGTCCTCGCTTTCAGAAACAGCTGTCAGAGGCAGAACAACGAACATAGCTTGCCAAAGCAAGAAGAAAACTAATTTTTACAAACTTTATAGGAAAAGTGCTCTGATTGCAGATAATGCATTTTCTAAATATTAATTTTCTTTAAATTAATGTTACCAAATAATTAATAATTTAGACCTTTTGTTTTATTTTTGCAACAAAAGTTGTTTATTAAGCACAATACAGGTTTTGGTCTCCTGCAAATGCCTCCCTCCCTTTTTTTTTTTTTTAAGTCTTTTCTTCATTCTGATTCACATTTTTGATCATGGAAGCATAAGGCAACAAGCTACATTTCCCATAGCCACATAACTGTTTGTTCATAGACAGTACAAACTAATGCAACACAAATATTTAAGCTGCACTTATAAATTTTTGCTCTGACTAAAGTGCCATATGTAAAACACAGCATCAGAAGTATCAATACAATTCTTGGAATCCAGTATTTTTGGTAATAAATTGCATTATTATTCTGAGGGGAATTTTATGCAGACAAAACCCTGAAGTATTTTACAGCAAGGCACTTTTAATATACGTTAACACACACAGACTCTGATTGAAGAGAGTCTGCAAATGAATCCAAGTTTCCTCAAGTTGCTCTGACAATCTGGATACTTCTTCCAGTAGGTTTGGCTCTGATGAGAGAATCTTAAGATGTAACTGAAAACAAAAACAAGTTGTTAGTGAAACAAATACAGACCATAAAAAATCTAAAGCATCACTTTCTTCATTCAGTTTCAGTACTTTGCTTTCAGGGTTGTCTCAAGTAAGGGAAGGACTTTTTTTCTTAACGTAATTCCCTCCATTTAATGCTGCCTCCCTTTTACTTGTCTTTTACATGCCCTTTTACTCCCAACACTTATATTAGATGGGCTAACGCAGCAAAACGTCTTAAATATGTTATTGCTTTACTAGTTTTTCTGCTGCTGCTAAATCATTCCTAATCACTTCTCTAGAGGGTAACTTTCTGCTCTTTCCAACCTGCATCACAAATTTCTTTTCAGGCTAGAAAGGCTGAGCAGATGTCTTGAGGTCAATCAGGATCATTATTTTTGCTTTATACAACACATTTAATTAAAAGAATGATGCCTGCACACTCTATACTGATACAAGGAGATCATGACTATCTGTGTAATAAACAGGAACTTTGGTAAAGCATAAGGAAAAGAAACTTCTTAATCTTGTGTGAAGCAATACATTATTATCACTTAGCGCACAGAATAGTTATTTTTATGGCCAAAATTGAATTCAGGGAGTCTTGCTAAACTTTTGTTTTAGGTTCCACCAACAAGAGATACTGGTGTTCATGTGTCACATGCTGAGTTTGTATTTTCCTACTGTAGTTCAAGATCAGGAGTACATACATGTCTGTCCCTCATCTACTCTACAAGAGCTAAATTTCTTTTCTATGAAACTACACAGAAAGGTGAAGTGCTGGGGTCTGAACCCTGAGCCCTGAAGTGAACTTGACACCTGGATGAATTTCACAACCAGGTAAAAGGGGCTACGGCTGCCCAGGTGCCTCCTGCTGTAATCAAGGGCAAGACTGGTTTGGCCTCTGTGCTTGCTACCAAGAAGATCTTTTAGCTCCGCTGCTGGCTGCAACCCAGCAGGCATTGAGGGGTGGGGACACATGCTATACTCGACCTTGATGCGAGGGATGGGTCCCCTCTGTTGTGAGAGGGCCCTCCAGGAGGGGAGGCCAGGCCAAGCACTCCCTGAAATGATGAGAAACAGCTGCCAATTAGGTGGTGATTAGAGGGTGGAGATAAAAGGCCAATAGAGCGCCTTACTGGGATCTGCTGCTGCTGGGAGCCACTGTTGTTGGGAGCTGCTGCTGGAGAGGTTTGTGAGTAGTTTTGTGGAGTCAAGGATAATGGATTGGGTAATGTATCTTTCTGACATTTGTTGGATTAGTTTGTGCCTAGCTATATTGGGATATGGGGCATGGTTGATAACTCCTTAGGTTATTGTGTTTTTGGCCCAACATGCCTTTTCTTCTGTTGTGTCACCTACAGCAAGTGGGTTTATTGCTTCTTTTGTTCCCCCTGTGATTGGCCATGCTATATCATTTTTTGGGTCTGTCAAAATAGATAATAAAACCTGCCTGAGTTTCACTATATGTTTTCTGCTGATGGTTGCCTCCTTTTTGTTGGGCCATGTAGTTAGCAAAACAAAAGGTGAATTCTAACATCTAGTATTGAATCTACTAATCATATCCAGTCCTCAGGAACAGACTAACAATAAACAGACAGGATAAAACGCCACTGGTGAATGATTTTCAAGACTTTGAACACTAATGTTTCACTCTACAAATATAGTCCTATTCATCTGCTCTACCTGTTCTTGGGGAAGCCGCCCTGTACTTTCTACCTTAACCCAAACAAAAGCAAATGAGTAAGTCATATTTGTCCAGCATTACACTCCATCTTTAAAAATAATCCCTGCAATATTGTTATTAGGAAATATTCAGTTAAACAGACAATACCACACATGTCTGAATATTTGTAACAACTTTCCCCTAGTAAACTAATTAATTGCCTTTCTACAGTTTCATAAACCAGAATATCTTAAGTACAACGTAAGTAATTGTACAAGACAAGGGTTTCAATTTTCTGTAGAACCACTTGCTTTCTAAGAGTAACTGTATTTTAACACAGTAACCTCACAGTTTCCACGCAGCTGGGAAGAATTTCATTAGCTCTGTGAAGCTTAATAGATAAGAGAAGAAAGGCAGCCCACTGACTCAGAAAGTAAAAGTCAGGCTTGCAGTATCTAGTGATAAGTCCAATAAAATGCCCAGTTTACTTCCCAAGACGTTGTGCATTGAATAATTTTCTTTCTTAAGACAGAGCATATCTTACGCTTAGCAATTAACAACTATTAAGAAGTTAGGTATATTACAAAAAGTAAAAATTATTTCAAGTAATGAATGCTAGAATAAAATGTGTCTGGCATGGTCCTTTTCACACAAAAGGAAAATTATTGGGTTTTCGCAAGCTATTCTTGACTGTGACCAGATGAGTTCTCAAATAATCCAGTACATTCAACTAGTCATTTAAAAACTCTCCAATACCAATCACTTAAGACAATTCTTTCGAGTAGATGTTTATATCCTTTTAGTCGACCACCATCACTTTAGACACTAATAACACAAAATTTTGTAAGAAAACTGTTACCTTTAAAAACAGTGCAAGATAGGCCTGAGCAAGTTCAAAGTTGTACTTCTTGTCCAGCATCATCCCAATCATTCTCAAAAAACTCAGCATCACCTTCACTGAGCCACCTCCTTCAGGGGCCAAACTCCTCAGTTCTATTTCAATATTAGATGGTCCCAGGCTTTTCAGTATATTAAGCGAAGCTGTATCTGTGTTAAGGCATTGAGGGTCACAATATCAGTAACATTTGCAGAAAAGAATCTAAGAAATCTTTTATATGAACAGGTTTATGCCAAAATTCTTAAGCAGTGACTGCATCTTTCAAGTTTCTACTGTTTCTTTTTTTTTTTGTTTTCCACAAAATGCCATCCTGCCTTTAATTTATTGCCACATCACATACTACAGAGAAGTACATCTCCAGTAATACAGCTGCATTTTATTTCTAAGTTCACCTTGAAAAACACAATAAACCTCTTTGTATTTGTATCAGTGTTTTTCCCATTTCTGTCTTTTAAGATGAACATTTCTAACTAGCCACCCAACACCGTCATCTTACATCTCTTAGCAATTGTTTCCAAAAATCTAAATCTCAATTATTACATAGTAGCAAAACTTAAACAGCAAAAACAGCAGGCACATTCCACAGGCAATTTAAGTGACTGAATGGAATGTTAAAGAAGTCTAACAGGTTATTTTTATATCTACTATTCCTTCTTCTTAAGCTTTAAATTATAAAAGCAATCAATTAAAGCTCTAAGTTTTCTGAACTACACAATATGGCTTACCAGATCATTCCCTTTCTTTCTTACCCTAACAAATAATATGTAGCCCCTTTTCACCTCAAAAAAAGTCTAATAATCTTGGGAATGTTACCCTCTTTGTCTATGTGGGTTTTAGACAGAATTTGGCTTCATGCTGCAAGCAAGTTGAAGTACTAATGGATCTTTAACCTAGACTGGCTATGTCTTAGTCTGCTTTATAAACAACAGGTCATTCTCTTCACCTTTGCTACTGTACTATGTGTATTTCCTCACACGTTACAATTCTGACATTAGAAAGCAAACATACCAAATATCATTAGCATCTACATTTTCAGTGAAATGTCGTGTTAACTTACATTCATTACTGCTCAGGGCTTCTTCAAGATGAATGTAGAAATCAGATTTCTGTGCTAGTACTCCAAGGTTTACTATCTTTGACTAGATCATGAAAGTATAAGAGTACACATGAGTATACAAACATTTTTTTTTACATTTCAGATTCTTTTCCTACTGATGGAAACAAAACACTCAAGAAAAAAAAATTAATGGAAATGTGTTAAAACTGATACTAGAAAAATCTTTAGAACGATTTCATTCAGCACTAAAACGCATTTAAGAATTCTTTTAAAATACACCAGATAAATATTGATATATGAGTATGCAAACATATTTTCACATCTCATTTAGATTCTTTTCCTACTGACAGAATAAAAGACTTAAGAAAAAAAACATTAATGTAAATGTGTTAAAACTGGTGGTTTAAAGTCTTTAGCAAGATTTCACTCAGCACTAAAATGCATTTAAGAATTCTCTTTTAAAATACACTAAATAAATACTATTACATGGAGTTGTGGCTTTACCTGTGTATCATTTTCTTCCTCTGGAGTGATGTATCGGGGTATAAGACCAGGAACTGTTGGGATGAAGAAAGGGGCTGACTTGGGAACTTTAGGTGGCTCTCTTGGTTTATTTTTTTTCTGTTAATTAGATATTTAAATTAAAATCATCATCACAGTAAGATCATAAGGGAATTTTCTTTGTCAAGAGTTTTATTTTTAAACTACTATGAAAACTGCAAGCACTAACTGAAAAGTAAATATACGGCTAAAACATTTTACTACTAAATATGAAGCTACTATTTAGAAGAAAACCAGCCCCTCTCCCACATCCCAGACCATAGTGTCTTACTGCAAGTTCTTGAAAAATACCTGAAAAGTGGGACCAAATTAAGTAAATGCAGCTCATAGAACACAGGCAAATATATATTGCTGCATCCTGCTTTCCTTTTTTATGGGAATGCCTGACAGTGATTTGGAGGCATAAACCAGCACAGCTATATGGGCACTTATTAGCAGTACTGACATGGAAAAATCTGCCTTCAGACAGCTATTCTGCATGTTGCGCAAACAGTAATGGCAAAAATTACAAAACATTTCTTCCTTCTCAAGATTCCTTGGACATCCCATAGAATGGTAAAGACAATTGTTTGTTTTACATTACAGAGAAACAACCCTTATTCTACCTCCTCCTTACAAAATACAATCCAAATACTACAGTAGATAAGCAGCGATGTGCCTGACTAACATTGTTACCTTGATAACATCAAGACTGAGAAGATTTTTCCACCTTGATTCCGGTAATAAGGAAAGGGTCACCAGCTGCTCTCCCAATTGCTCAGGTGAGTCATATTCTACCATTTCATCACATGTTTCCTCATCTCCTGTTGCATCCACATCTTTCAAGAACAGATATCTTTTATGACCATAAATACTTCACATTTATATTGTTAAAAATCAAACCAATATGCTTATTTCTTTTGCAATTTTTGAAAAACACATGAATAATACTTACATATATATGGATGCTAGCACAGTACACAGCTGAAAAGCTACAGAAACAAACTCTATGAAATAGTAAATTTAAATTGCAAGCTATTATAGCTAAAATGCAGAACTGGTTAGTAGTTAAAATCTTGTTTAACAAGATATATATACTTTGGCTGACATGATACAAGAGGTTCTACAAGAAGAACAATGGATTACTTTTGAAGTCTGTTAACTGTTTTTAAATACATAAACAGTAATTTAAAAATTACAAATCCGTAAAATTTTTGCATTTAAATGCACACAATATTCACAATCTGTTTACAGGTATAATGGAAGGAGAACATAAAAATTAAGAAAATCTCAACATTAAAGCACAATATGCCACAACAAAAATATAGCAGTCTGTCATTAGGTTCTCTCTAGACTTCTTACATGGTCTTGACCAAGCACCTGTACTTTTTGCAAAATATTACATGTCTGAAACCATGAATGTGATAGAAAAAGCCAAAAAAACCCAAAGAATTGTAAACCATTAAGAGCTCTGAGAATCTAAACTGGAAATTTACGTTTGCTGAAGACAAAAAGTGAATTAAAGCATTCAGCCAGAATCAATTTACAGGATTAAAACATTCAAAGTTCTGTGAGGAAATGTCTTCCTAATTTAAGTATCTAAAACAAGCATGTGCTTAATAAAGCAGTTATCCTCAAGTATGTTCCCCACTCTTTTACTCGGTCAATAGCTAGGTGTGTTTCTCCTCCAGATGGAGCTCCAATTTAGGCACCGCTAAATTTTGGGCAGACAGGATCTCCATCTAGAGGCTTTCAGAAACACAACCATTTCTATTAAATGTATCAAGTATACAATTTAGGCCTTTCCTTCACTGGGAATGTAGCACAGGTACATGGCAAGTCGGCTGAATCCAACTCTCTTGCCAACAAGACAATATACAGGCAGACAAAAAAAGCTGTAAGGATGCTAAACAAAAAAACAATCTCCTTCACACCACCAAACAGTAACATTAATTTCAAACCAGCTTTGCAGATGTCAAAATGGAAGGTATTTACGAAAGTTGAGGATTAAAGAAAGCCAGTGAATAGCACAGATAGTTTTATTACGTACAAAATTGCCTTAGAGATCATCACAACGACATTCTTTACTTTAGATTTAATAATATCAGCACATGAGTAACTATGCCAAAAGTGGTAGAAGTAATAGGAACAGTTTAGTGAAAGAATGCTAAGACACAACGAGTTTTCAATGGGGAAGCAAACGATCTACTATTTGAACTTAATACCAAACTGAAAATAAAATACTCTTTCATCTGAAGATTACCTTGCACAGGGCAGGTGCTAGGGCGTATCACAATAGAAGGTTCATAATCTGCCGGAAGCGGCCGTAATGACACAAGTGAATACAAAGAACGGTTTGACCTGAAAAATAAGACAGACGTTTTAAATACAATTTTCAGGTGAATGGGACAAGTATTTTAGATATAATTTTTACTGCAGTCTAATATTACTGCATGAATTTCTGTTGAAGATTAGTTTTCCTCGTCTACCAGATAAAAAATGAAATGTATTGATATATATAGTCTGAAAGTCTGAAACACAGAAGTTATGCTGAAGTATTATTGCCAAGAATGGCTAATACATATAGTAAGTATGATTACTTCAATCATTGTCAGTTATTGTATTTACTTAAAACTGAAAAATTGCCTATCTAAAAAGCTTACTTTGTACTTGATATGTACAATATAAGTGATTCACCCTGCTTTTACAGAGTTTCATAGTACTCTTAGCAAATTTTCTTAGTTTGGAACATGCATATGAAGTCACTCTGGCAAACAATTTTTTCCATCAATATAAACCAGGGCCAGGTAAAAATAGTTATTATTATTCACAATGAAGCACTTAAGCATAGAAAAGTCTAACAATTGAACACCCCTTAGGCAAAACTATAGACAACAAGCATAACTTGAAAGATCTATCAAAAATAAAAAACCCAACAGATCACTTAAAAGGTGTTCTACTTCAGTACCACACCTAATGAGTCATTTGCTTTAAAGCCGTACCAGGAGGAAACTGAACTAAAAAACATTTTACTTCTGTACTGATCTACCATTACTAAACAAAAACAACCACAACTTCCAAATTCCATTGAAAAGTCTCAGACAATATCGTATAATAGGACAAGAAAAGCCCTTCAGAAAGTAACACTATATGAGCATGGACATTTCAAAAGGGGTTAAAAAAGAAAAGTAGTAAACTCAAAGGAAAACTTCAGGAATGGCATCTCAGGAATTCTTTTGAGTGAGAAAGAAACATCTAAACAACCCGATCATTTAATTATCAGAATAAATATCTTTACTGAATGAGATTTCAAGACTTACGAATCACAACAATACAAAGTATCTGTCTTATTTAGAACCAGAGAACACAAAACCCTGGAGATGATACGTTGCAGAACAATTCTCTATTTGTGATAAAGGTGATTAAAAGAATTCCTCCCCATCTGAAATTCTGTGTAGAAATAGATATATTACATACTCACCACAAATAAATGCCAAGATCATCCACATGCGTTGAAGCTAGAAAATCTCCTGTGGGAGACATAGTAAGGCTCACAGCTGCAGCGTCTACCAAAAAACAATCTATGAGGCTAAGGAGAGGAAAAGAAAATAAAGAGAAAATCCCAGCAAGGTGAACTTTTTTATCTATGCATATCTGAATCAGAGCACAAATAAGACTGAATTCAAGCAAGATACTGTAAACCAATGTATTACAAGTATTCAAACATGACAAACTAGCATACAAAACTAGCAAATTAACAGCACTATGCAGCAAAGCACCTACCTCTATAAAATTCTCCCAAATCAGCTAAAGTGGCTATATTTATGCTACCTCCTTAGACATCTAAGTTCTGTGGAAAATATGAAACATCTGTCCACATTCAACTCTATGCCTAGCACTAATCTTTATAGTGGCCATAAACTTTTTGCTTTCAATTAGCCCCATGCTGCTCTGACCTCATCTTTTAATGTCTGACATTAATTGTCAATTCCTCCTCTCAAGACACTTCATATAAACTTCAGTGGTATGTAACTATTTCACCAATAAGCCACTTTTGAGTTCTGGATGATGCACACTCTAGAAGACTTCCACTCAAGCCCACATTCACAGCAGTGCCTGCACTGGTTGAGGCATAAATTTGAGTTACTTCAAATTGTAAGAAGCAGCTGAATTTGACAGCTCATTAAGAGAAACAAAAAGAACAAACGGAGAGCTTGAATACTTTTGATTTTTGTCTGTAAGAAAGAACAAAGTAAAGTGAGAAGTGATGAGAGCAAGCTAGTTCTACAACCCTGCTCTGTTCACTAACCATACATACACTAAACCCACAAATACCAGCATGTGTATCAGTTACATTACGTTTTGGCACAATGGCTAGAAAATCTACCATAAATACTGGGTTTAGTTTCAAATCCATCCTTTTACCACAATCTTTCTCAGTAACTGAGGAATACTGTTCTGTAATTTAATCATAAGGAACAAATGCAAAACAAAGTTAATAACAATTTTTTTTAAATTACTTTATTTAAATCATGACTAAAACTTCAGACAGGGCAGAAAGGAGGAAATGAATCTACTATAGGGCAATGAGAGATATGGTTGTAATTTTTACACAGAATGCACAGTAATCCATATCTCAGATCAAGTGTATGTATACCAACGCCTGCAGCATGGGCAATAATCAGGAGGAGTTAGAAGCTATTGTACACCA
>VWZK01002403.1:13386-46060 GCA_013396935.1 Baryphthengus martii | reverse complement strand
ACTCTCTACAACTACCTGAAGAGAAGTTGCAGACAGGTGGGGGTCCAGCTTTTCTCCCAGGCAACTAGTGACAGGATGAGAGCGCATGGCCTGAAGCTGCACCAGGGGAGGTTTAGGTTGGATTAGGAAGCACTTCCTCACAGAAACGGTGATTAAACAATGGAATGAACTGCCCAGGGAAGTGGTGGAGTCGTCATCCCTGGAGGTGTTTAAGGAAAGATTAGACGTGGCACTTAGTGACATGGTCTAGTTGATGTTGTGGTGTTAGGTCATAGGCTGGACTCAATGATCTCGGAGGTCTATTCCAGCCTCAATAATTCCGTGATTCTGTTCTGATGAGTACAAATTGTAAGTGAAATTCACAGAGAAAAACTCTATGTTCATTTGGCCATACTGTTGTCCATGAAAAGCACTGCTGGTGACTTCAGAGTAACCACAAAAATCCACTGGAGCACAGTATAGTTGAGAGTGCTCAGGTAACAATCCTTAAGTTAATTCTTAGTATATGCAAAGTTATTTTTCTTATCTGAGATACAGCAAATGAATTTAATGAAATTACACAGTTGCTAAAAAATAGTACTTACCTGTGCTCATGTGTTATGTGACACCATCAATGCAGCGAACATGCTTTACTCCAAAACCCAAATAAATACACAAAACAAAGCAGAATGTTATAGGGTCTATAAAAAAACTAAAAGCACATTTGAAATGAAAAGATTTCTTCCTGCTCCCTTTTTTGACTTTATGTGGGAGGACTCAGAGCACAGCATTTCACTGAAGTATCACTGACAAGAGTCATCTTTAGGTCATGCTTTTACAGTGTATAGTGTGGCTCTTCTTTATTGCCTCCAGAGTGGAAAGGGTTTATAGTAATAAAAGCTCACGGAAAGTGAAAGCATCAGCTTGTTTGCTATCTTGCTGCCAACCTGCAGAAATCTTTCTCCTCACAGAACCGTGACGGGCGTTGACAGCCTTTGCAGAGAGCAACGAAGAGATCGCCAACGTAAATGTAAGCTCCAGTATAAATGTAGTCTGAGCCATCTTAGTGTTTGTGATCTCCAGTTAGTCAAACAAATGTACTTGTTTTCTTTGGTAAAATTAGCAGTGCATTGGCTGGGAGAAGAACTGGATTGTATCTTCTTAACAAACCTGATGAATAAGCTACTGAACCTGCCTAAAAACTCTGAAGAGCTACAACAGAAAAAAGATTTATAAGGAACAGTCCTGACTGCTCAGCCCACTGAGTAACTCATAAAGGTCCACACCCCAACTTTTGCTATATTTCTCAGAGCAAAAACACATGAAACACAGTTTGTGACAATCACATCAGTGTATGTAACCACATATGGTGCAACTCCTGGTTACTGAGAAATTATTCAGTGTTAACTAACTGAAAGAAACCAAGAGCTTACATCTTTTGATATTAAAAGATATGGATGATGTGTTTTCATCTTCTTTGCTCAAATATGACAATATCAGTAGGCATCAAGTTCAAGATTATATTGCTCAGTATTATTACTGAACTATTTTTAAAACTTCCTTCTGCCACACTCCCTAAAAGGACCAGCATCTGTTTTGGAGGACAGGAACTAAGACTGCTTCCACATTTGAATCAAACATCAAAATAATAAATGCCTTCCATTACACAATATTAGATACAGAGAGGTTTTTCTCCTTTGTTTAAAAATTGTGCATGAATCTGCTGAAAAGTTCTGAATTCCAACAGTAACTCCCCCAGCCCCAGCTGAGTCTCTCAACCTCATGCTCAAAATATGAAACTTCTTGCAACCTCGGTAATCATCATTCCTCAGTAAAATTCAAAGCAATTACTTCATGTAAAATATTCCACCTCCCTGCCTCTCACTTCTACAGCTTTATAGATTATCCAGGCAGTGGTACAAAAGTACAGATACTGCTCAACAGATCAGCAGGACTGAGAGCCAAGTGGCTGGCTACAGAGCAGCGTACATGATCTGCGTACCAGGCTGGTGCAAAAGGCAATAATTCTTTCTGAATTCTGCATCTCTAATAATCTTGCGTTTTCTCCCTTGATATTTCACATTTATCCAACTCCCTTCTCTGCAATTTAGCTCTTTATTTAGCTCACAAAGTAGGCATTATCCTAAGTAGGTAGAGTATTAATCTTTTGGCGTCAGTGCCAGTTACCCCTGGCAACCAACCTTTGAAGGAAAACCTTATTTTCATCTGGTAACTCAAAATAGGACTAAAGGGCCAATTGCAAAGTAAATACAAGAAGGCAGCTCTTAAGCCTGAAGAATGTTCAATAAAGCCCCTGCTTTCATTTGCAGAGTTCAAATGTCAAAATGAGATTGGCTTTTTTGTCACATGACTGGGGGAAAACCCCCTAAAAAGTGACATGCTGGTACTTACTTAAAAAACAGATGCATCAGCATTTGAAGAAGCACTTGGAAGAAGCCTCAAGGATGTATGAGCTACATACTGACCTAATTTAAATATGACAAAACCACACAGTATAATTACAAAACCTAGAAATGACACAAATTTTAAATCTGTTGTGCTTCAGACACACCAGTATACACACATACACACACAGGATCTCACTCTTCTTGGCCAGGACCTCTGTATGCTCTACTTGCTAAGTTTAGACAATGTAGTCCTGTGATCAAGCAATATAAACACTGAAAGAAAAATGGGTCCTACTTCAAATTAAAATGATAAAGAATTGACATAGAAGTTATCTGAGTCTCAGCCTGTCGATTTGTAGAGCAATGGTGCTTTCTGCAGACACAATGTGTGAGTCTCCATAAAGACATGAAAGTAGAACAGATTTTTACTATATTGTGCCAAGTCTGGGAATAAGACCTTTGCTTGGTTTAGATCATCTGAAGCAAAATCTCCCAGGATCAGAAAAAAACACAACCTTCCTTTGATGATAGTGGGTTTGGTACAAGTTTTGTCATCTGTTATGCACCTGGTGGCCTTAAAAATGCTGCCAAGGCAGAATGAGCTGATAGCACAGTAGTGGTAGAAACAGCTCTGCGTGATGGCAGCATACAGCATGAAACATCTGACAAAAGACAGATACTTACTTACTCAATCCTTTAAAAATCAGTGTAGAAAAGCTGGCACTTTTGGAAGGCATCTCATTAGAAACCAGAGGTCTAAAGCAGGCCAGATGAACTGCACCCTAATGCCTGATTCTCTCCATTGGCTATTCAGGAAGCGTACGATGACTGCCTCCCACCGACATATCCACAGTCCGGCATAGTGTCTAATGCCAGGGGACATAATGTCCACTCCAGAGCCAGAGTAAGCAGGGCTTCACCTCAGCAAACAGAAAGTCTGCTATCTCTTCTGAAATTCTCTTGAAATGTAAGTTGAAAGCCCAAATGGATATTATTTTTTTAACTGGCCTATGAGGATCACATGAATACATTCCTGACTCTATATATGGGGCATGGGAATTTCAAAACAACTGCAGAAACATTTGAATTTATTCTCACTTTTGGATACTTCAGATACACTTAATCAGGGCTAACAACTGAAGTTAAACTGCCAGACCTACCCTTTTGTCTTGGTTTTGTTTTTGTCAGGAGCAGTTAGGTTGAAAGGTAGGAGTTTCTTATTTATACTTAGCAAAAGTACATGGGAAAGTATAACATGATTTAAAAATTGCTTTCTCTCAAGGAAATAGCTTTAGTCAGTGAGCAGCACTGCAGTTGCTGACCAAGCATTCGCAGGTCAACATTGCTCAGCAAAAATATAGACTGCTACTTTTATTTTAATTCACATTTATAAAAATAGAATCAGGACACGCAGTTATTTGTTTCACAAGTGTTGGAAGAACGCACACGCGACACTCGCCATTTGGGCATAACCTGCTCCCACTGAAGTTAATCAACTGACGTTGACTTCAACGGAAAAAGGATCAGTTCATGTTTGCAATACCATCTACTGCGTATTATTGCTTCCATAAGCAAATAATGGAGGACATGTGATGCTTTTATTTTCACTGCTTGGATTTCTTCCCTCTCAAGTGCATTAGGATAAAATTAGTAAGCTATATTTCTACTTGCTTGTGATCAGCAATACATAGTCGCTCTAGTGCACCTTTCCTTGGTGAAACCTAATCAACGCCCTCTTTTAAAAATTCAGATATGGGGAGTCACATTGCTTTATTTTGTGTAGAAAAAAAGAACAGAGGAAGATGATACAGTGGACTTTGTATAATAACAGAGCACAAGCCTTTAGGGTGGAGAAAAAGCCCGACTAGGCATGTCTACATAATCATGTAGTGAAAAGAAAATATTTACTATTTCTCCTAGCTCAAAAAATAGGGACATAGAGTGAAATTATGCAATGGAATATGTTCTGGATCTGCTGAGCACAACAGAAAAAAATCAGCTTCAAGTTCAGAAAGTCCTGAACCCTTCCTTACCAGAAACTGAAGTGATTACTAAGGGAGTCATGAAGGAGGATCTTGGCTTCTTCACTCTTTCTCCAAGAATGAATTACTAGACTGTATTAGGAGACTGGAAATTAGGGTAGGTAAAACCCTAGGCTGATTCCATAAGGCTGTTTCATGAAAAGAATGATCAGTGGGATTTTTAGTTAATGTTATTCTTTTCTATTGTCAGTTCAGAATAATCTAGAATCTTCTAGAATTTTTTTCTTCTAAGCTTCTTTCCTAATCAGAAACACATTTATGCTACTGATTGACCTTCCAACTGACCTCTGATGAATGCTCATTTACATTGTTTCAATTGATATATCATGTCTCTGTGCTAGATAAATTATGTTTGATTATAAATTCCTGACAAGACCCCAGACTAACACTTAGAGTGTTATATACCATACAAAACTGTATTTCATAATCCTTAAGAAAATGCCAGGGCAGCCAGGAGAAAGACTCTGCTACAGGTGTCAAAGCACTATAAAAGTACAGGTGTAAGGGCCAACATCTTCACATTACATTTGCACTGGTGTAGAATTATGAAAATCTGGGTGGATGGAAATCAATTCAGTCTGTTCATGTCTAGGAAGGGAAATAGACTGATTATAGATGACCACAGAAACAGCACTAGAGACACAGAGAAGACACATTTACATATACAAGTTCTGGATTCTTATTAATGTGAACAGGTAAGTCTAAGGCAAACTTTTGCCTGTGTGAACTGCTGGATTTAAAATGCAGACTACTTATTCTGATCTTATCAAGGCATATTGAGTTTCCATTGGGAAGATGTTTCTATTCCATGCAAACATTTGCTTCTTTGACCTGCTTTTTTAAAAGTTTGTTTTAGACTACTGATCAGCTTCCTTCTTGTTTCTTTAAACATAGGCATATATCTATCAAGATTTACTCCTTAAACCTTCTAAGAAAGCAAAAGTTTATTGGAAAATAGCCTAGGCTTGATTCAATGCCGTCTCCTCTTCCCATGATACCAACCCATACCCACGGTCACAAACCAATCCAAGTAAAAAAGGGGACATGGTCTGTTCTCTCCCTCCCCAGAAGTCTGAGCCAAATTGCACCGGAGGTGAAGAAAGCACTTTTCTGTTCCTATTGTGATTTTTATCTTTTATCAACTTCCTCTTTTATCAAAAGAGTCTAATGCTCAGTCAATGAAAAAGCTGGAAAGAGTTGAGTTTATCCAAAAGCAAAATGGATCTTGTTTGTGATGCTTTTGAAACAATTACTTTTCAGGAAAACCAATTATAGAAGAGTTCCAATACCCCATCTAATGCTCTTATTTTTAATCTGGATGACTTCCTTACATGTTATAATGAAAGTGTTAATGGTAATGCAACGTTTGTGGATCAATTTAAAGAACAGAGTTCAGTAATTGAAAAGAGTATGGTTTTGAAATAACAGGAAGCCTTTATTTAAATTTATTAAAATATTTTCTTGAATACATGCTCTTTCATTTTGTTTCCTAAAGAAAGATCTGCTTTCTTGATTGTTACTTACTAAAGCTTGTTGGTTTCCAAGTATCCACAACTTTTTGGCACTACTTGTTTCTAATCAGATGGCTACACAGTTTATATATATTTTCACACACAGACAAACTATATATAAATGAAAATATATGTATACAGCTTTGTATCAGAAAAAAAAAAGTATTCATTTGTTGCATTTTAATTTATGAAACAGTGAAACTTTTTTTTGGTACTTTGTCTCAAACTGTATTCAGATGGAAATGAGAATCATAAAATGTTGACAATAATGTTCTAAAAATAGCTCCATACTTTTATCATACTTCTGGATTCATACACACAAACACAGTGTCCTCCTTCCCCAAGACTATTAAAACACAGTTTAGGAAAATGATTTACAAATCAAAAGGAAGTCGTATTTTCAACTAAATGAGCTGAAACTCCTGATGATCACATCAGTAAGGAATTTAAGATTAAAACGGACTTATTTTTCATATATGAAATTGGTGAAAAGGCAACTGCATTTCAATACTAAATTAATCTCTTTAGCTATTGAACTAAACAAGCTGAAAATACTATTTCATTATCCACAGAACAGACTAGAGACTACTACAGAGAAGTTAAGCCAGAAATTTTCACATTTGGTGGTATGTCAAACATGCTGGCTCTAAAATTTGTAGCATTTAAACATTTTTGCAATAAAATATAAATAGTATCTCATAGTAAATATTGACTGATATGTCACAATTATAAAAAAGAAGAAAAAGTTTATAGAAAAATCTACGAATAAAGTAGATAAACCCAAATTGTTATACACCAAAACACACATCTACATACACACACTGTATCCACCGCCTGAAAAAGATGCGTGTGTGGTATGAATCCTATAGATTCCCAGCTTTCCAGCACCGTACTGTACCCATCATACTTTCTTTTCTGTGAGAAAAAAAACAATAAAATATTTTCTCTGTAGTGTCTGGTGTCAGGAATAACTCATTTTAAAAAAAGCATTAAACCAAAAGTGAGCAAATTGGGTCACAACAGCCAAGCACTGCGTGGGACAGCAGCTTCTGTACTCAGTCCTGAGCCACACAAGATCTGGTCATTCTGAATATGTCTCACTTTGCATTTCAGCATCTTCTCGCCCTGACAACAGATTAGTTTCCTGGAAGAAGACCTCCCTGGTTTCTGTCAGCCTTATATTCCAGTTAAAGTCAAATACTCATTTGGGATCAACCACAGAAAAAAAAGAGTAATTCCTCATAGAAACAAGATGATGTCCAAAAAAGTTTATGAAAATAAGCACGGTATTCAACTAAACTACGTATAAGGGAACTGTACTATGAGAGAAAAACTAGATAATAAATTGAGCACAATTTGCTATGAAAAAGCCAGCCACTTTTTTTGTTCTGAAGTTTGTTTACATGCTAAAAAAGTTCTAATTTCCTAATAAATTTGTTTGCTGCAAACTGGAACTACCTGAAGACTGTCTCTTGACAAAGATTATCTTTCTGTTAGTGGGTACTTCCACTAATGTCTTGGTATTATGTTAAGGGGCTTCTAGATATGGAGGATAAGCCTTAGTCCTATTTGCATGGATGAGTCCAACTCCATCATCTATTCCTGAAACAGCATTTGGGCAAACTATACTCCTCTTGTACTCCATCAAGTCCAGCTTTTGTGCCTGGCGTTGTACTTTCCCCCATCTAATTTTGCCTTTCTAAGATCATTTTTGCTTAAAAATACCCCACTTCTGCAACCCCCTAGACCAACAGTTTTTACATTTAAATTATCACAACTCTTAATAATATCTCACTAAACTTTGTCCAGAATGGGGAGTCCGCATTCCCAATATGATGGATTATGCCAATTTAGTTGACAAAGAATAAAGGAAAAACAAACCTGTGAAACAATAATGATGGCTGAAAAACTTAGTTTCCAACACGATGCCTCATCCTCATGTACAACAGTATGTAAAAGGAGTTAATTTTTAACAATGCACAAGCATGATGAGGATTTGCACATGGCCACTCGCATCTTCAAACCCCAGCACCAGCTCCCCATGCTGACTGAAGACCTCAGAGGTCCTCCTTCTGCCTGTTTCTAAGCTATGATGCCAAGAAACTATTCATCTTTTTTGCTTCAGACTCCAACTATAATCTCACAAAATGTCTTTTTTCCATAAACAAAGCCAAAAATAACTTCTTAGTCATTTGATTGTGAACAGAATAGCCTTTTATCAAAGCACTGCAACACTGCTGACAGACATGGCAGCAATTATCACCCTCCCCAAATATGTAACCCAGAAGGACATATAGTTCTTATCAGAGTGATAAAAATCCAGCTAAGGGGAACTGTACTGCTTGCTCAATTCTCAACCAGTTTTATAAGTCTGTAGCAAATCTGTTTTAATAGAATTATAACAACTGTATTTTGATAATCTGCCTAATAAACTTAACCAGGAATACCATACAGACACAGGACAAACTCTCTCACAACACACTGTGCTAACAAGTGAGGATTTGGGGGTTATGCAAATTTTTTAATACCTGTCAGAGGCAGAAGGCCACAGTGAACAGAAGTATCAAATGGTAAATAACCCCGCAGCAGCCAAACGCTGGCACCAGCAGTCCCCCCAGCACCTGCAGATAGGGCAACAAATCCCCAGCCTTCTGGGCTACACTTCAGAGCAAAACTGCTCGTAAACATCTCAAAACTATTTAACTGTGACAGTCAGACTTACCTCAAATCTCACGCTGATGATAAAATGCTGGTTATGTGAGTCTGCCACGTACGCACAAAGAAAATGCCATATTTATCAAAGACCTCACATTCAGTGAGACTGATTTCAAACAAACATAGCTGTCTGCATTGCTGGGAAATGAGAGGAAGCAAAATACTATCATATTTTCTATTATTACAGGCACATATCAAATAGCTCAGCAGCAGGATTTAATTAGAGCTAGAGCAACATTAGAATGACATTCATGATTATTAATGTCAATTTGTTTGGACAAAATTGGACCTCTCGCAAGGATCTGATCCTTTTATTAAT
Source organism: Baryphthengus martii (assembly GCA_013396935.1). Taxonomy (NCBI): domain Eukaryota; kingdom Metazoa; phylum Chordata; class Aves; order Coraciiformes; family Momotidae; genus Baryphthengus; species Baryphthengus martii. The sequence continues at coordinate 37,086 of VWZK01002403.1, read as the reverse complement.
TCCCATTTTTTCAAGATACCTGCCACAAGCAGAGCAAACAAAGTGCTTTTGTCATTGTAAACATTAAAAAGGCATGTATACTACATTTTGTTCTGGATTGGTGTACTTCACTGATATTCTATGTCTTAAGCAGTCAGGCCATAAATCCAGGATGATCACTATGAAAGTGGCTCAGAATAAAGGGTGCAAAAGTACTATCAGGCAGATACTTTACCAATTGAAATAATAAGCTGAAGCTAGGAAGGCAGATTCACTCTCTGATTTCAGTCAATGATCGTCTCTTGTGGGGTCAAGTGGTAAAAAATTTTTGGCTCCTAACTCAAAGACAGAGAAGCAAAATTTGAAGTTATTTCCAAGCTGAACAACAAAACTACCCCAAAAACTTCTGTTTCTGGAGTCGTGGAAAATAAAAATACCTGGGACAACAAAAGACTAGATTTGTAAAATGAGGATAAAACAGTAATAGTTTCCCACCTGTGCAATAGCTCTGTGGCAAGATCCCTCAGGGAGGATACGGGATGTTGGGCTTGAGCTTCTCCAAAATCAGAGCGAAAGCCCTAGCAGTCAGTGGAGACAACAGTATCATTTGGAGCAGCTCCATATTACACAAAGTACTTTAAAAATTACTGATAAACAGATCAACAGCTCTGCCTAGGAATCAGGATATGACAGTTTCCACTGAAGGATAATCATTTATACAAACTGTAAAGGTGCACAGAAGAAACTGAGAACCTTCTCCAAAACACTTTGTAAACTTGTAGCTTATAGTTCATTCCAGGAAAACACAAAGATAAAAATGTGATTAACCAGAGACCACAACCATTCATCCTTGGTGACCTTCTGAATCTAAATACAACCATCTGTTTGAAGCAACAACTCATCAAACTGGGGACATATTTGCAAATAGCTTCAGGATGATGTTTTGAGTATTGGTCAAAAAAATGTCACCTACATCTAATCACGAGAAGCCAGGATTTATAATGCTATGGTTATGGAGCCTACAAAAAAAAATTATTCAACTTCGAACTTTATGAAACATCACAGGTTGCATGCATGTTGCATGTTTAATAGAGATACACATTGGAAGTATTATATGCAAAACCTGAAAAAAAAATGTAGAAGCAAGCCAACATGTAAAAAAGCATGTAGAAATTGTAATTACTGAGGAGAATATTTTTTAAAAATAAATTTTAAAAAATCAAAATTTAACTAGTAATAATTCTGTCTTTACGTTCTTTCTTAAAGTACAGGATAAAATTCTGTTTGCAGTTACACTATTCTAAGCAGAGATACTGCTTTTAAAAGCAAAACTTGAAGTATGGAGTTAGAGGTGTAAAATTCATCACTTTTGGTGTGTGACCACCTATGTATGCATCTTTAGTATGCCCTCTAACCAGACATTTTTTTTTTCTATGTGATAGTACTTTAAAGTAAGTAGAATAAAATATCATCATCAAAACACAGACTTTGCTACTGCATCGGCTATTGTGTGTTATTTTTCTTTTTTTCCCATTCTTTCCACATCATCTGGACAAAGAAAGGGGAAAAGAGAAAGAAAAAGGGGAAAAAAATATTCTTGCTTCTTGCTTGCAGAGAAAAATGTACTCCACATTGAACACTGAACTCAGAGTTGTTTTGATTTTAATACTTAATTCATTAGTAATGGAAAAACTTCACATCATGGTAAAGGAATAATCTGGTGAATTTTTCAACTCGTAGGACATTGTTTTTGATAATTTGCCAACAAGAGCGGGAGATTTATTACATAGAGTATGCCAAAAAGGCAAAAGTCTTCTCACACTGTAGGGTCAAAACCCAATCATTTTATGGGATTGAATTTACTGATTCTTATGCTTTATGACCCTACACTGCTAGGCAGAAAGCCCTGAGTCCACTGTAGGTCCTGTATTACATCTCAACAGGCTGTACAACTATTTGGGACATTTCATTTGGTCCCTTCAGGCCATCACATCACCTTTTCATTTAAAGTATGTCCCAACACTTTTGTCATCCTGATGGTCAAGGGTTCAATATGCACTTATGCTATTGCTGTTCTGTTACTTTTCTATCTCCTATGAGGTTAGTTTCACTATACTTGGATATAGTACAGATGGTATATCAATGTTTACTTTTATACAAAGCATATTTTTAAAATTCAGATATTTGCTGCAAAATATAAGTATATGTCATAGAAGATGACAGTCCATTTTATTCTAAATTCAAACTTGTAATTATAAACAGAAGAAAACACAGGCCATATCTTTTTTTTTTTTTTTTTTTTATAAATTAAAAAATCAGCATTTATGCATATGTAGTTTAGATCTAGTTTCTTTGTCATAACTTTTGTGGAATTGAAGGAAAAATTCCAGTTCTAAAAATATTTTATATATATTTTTTAGTTTGTCAGTGGAATATATCACTATGAGTAAGAAATAATTCTGACACTGACAGAAAAAAAAACAGCTTGTAAGTTAAAAAGAGTATAATAATTTTTCCTAGTGCTTGTACAGTAGTCCCTCACATCCCTTTTTTCAGTTAAGAAAAAATGTACATGCTCCAATACAGCAAATGAACACAAAGCCCAGACTGTTGTCATGGTTACTCTGAGACACTCTAGTATATAAAGTATCTTATAGCTGATATTCACTTTTGCTTTTAAAATTATTAATTTGTTACAGTTAGAATTCTTTACTACTGCAAGTTAAGGTGCTAATACATCCATGACTGAGCGGCTACTGTTTTTCCAAGTAATTTAGTTTTAATGGCTTCTGCACAGTGGAAAATGTGGTATCACAAGGGTTTCCAGAGCAGTTCCAAGTAACATTCAGCAAAATGTTTTCTCTTGATAAATTGAACAACTGAGCCATAGCGCACCACCTTCCAAATATGTGGCTCCCCTGATGAATTAAACATTCATTTTGCTCCAATACCTTAGCTAAAAGCTGATTTATTTATTTATTATGGAGACACTTCCTTAAGCTATTGTAGTTAAGTATTTGTGAGCAATTTTATTTTTAGACTGTGCTCTTCAGTGGTAAAAACTCAGAAATAGCAGTATTTCACACTGAAATCTTGATTTATATTGTTTAAAAATCATACGTATCTTTTCTGAAAATATTTACCCTTCAAATACATTTAAGAGCTTGAAGATGTGCACTAACAGGAAGCAATGTCCAGGTCATATTTCATGTGTGCATGAGAAAGAACTAAAATTTACACGTGTAAACAAGAGTTGCTAAAAGATTTTCATAAAATTCTTTACAGCATACAAAATTGTTTATTTAAAATAATGTTTGTGTGCTCCAGCTCAGCAACTGATGCAAAGCAATACAAATTTTTACAAACACTGTTAACCTCAAATTTTACAAGTATGCTAATGTTCTGGCAGTTCAAGTATGTTATTGAAAATGTGAGCCGACTGCAAGCGTCACATTTCTTTGGGGTGACTTTGTTCAACATGTTCTTGGCTAATTTTAACTCAGGATCTTAATTTTGACACGATTAAAATTTATAGTGTGCATGTCTTAATGGGGGGCAAAGGTTTTAGGGAACTATTGCTGCATAAAACTAGCCATAAAGATAGGAAATGACGTTAATGCCTGTTACATAGACGTTACGCTTCTGTGTGTTCAGCAGCAACAACCAGTATCCAACAGGTATCTTTGGAGGAGGAAAGCTCCCCAAGTATTTCTCTGGGTACCAGTTTAACTCAGCTGCTTTCTACGGACAGTGTTCACTCACATCTACAATGGGCCTGGATCATTTAGGAAGCACCTTTCTGAAGGTCAGGGGAAGGAAAAAAAAAAAAAAGAAAATAAAAAAAGGGCTGATGAAAAAGGTAAGTGGAAATGAGATTCAAGACAGCAGCAGCTGGAAAGGACGTAATTCAAATTAATTCTTACCCATTAACTACCCAATATGCTGCAAACACAGTCACAGTGACCAAATTGCTCTCAACTCTTCGTTCTCATCTTCTTTTGGCAGGAGTAAATGGCAAAATGAGGACAAGGATGAAAGCAGAGACAGATTAAAGCAAATGAGCAGGCTTTCCTCTCTCTCAGCAATGTAAGGATGAGAACAAGTGTAATTCACCATACCATATATGTTTATGTTATGCATTCTAGAGCAAGTAAGGCAGTAGGAAAAAAAATGGTTTGTCATCTTGTTCAGAAGCAGACAGCTTTCCTCACATCACCTGCATAACCAGTTAGACCCCTAGAATCACCTTAGATACAATTTAATATTACTAATAACAAAATTTAAGATATGTCTTTTCCAAAACTCCATAAAATTTTGTGTCATGATCTAGTGTATTCTTTTCAGCAATTACTAATACTGGATCTGTCACCAAATTGGTATTTTCCCATAGCATCTCAGATGCCCATGCCCAGGAAAAAGAGGCTGGCCCCCTCTGCCAGCACTGAACCGATTAATCGTCAGCTTCCAGTCAGGTTGAGTCAGAAGGACACTCCGTATTGCTATTACTCTGCCCTGATGGCAAACAGAAATCAATCAGCTTGAGCAGGGTCAGATGAACTGGATGGAAACAGCCTCGCAGAGCCTGCAAGCATCCAGGTTTTTCTAGGGAGAACAAAACCTGACTCAGTCTGATTCCTGTAAATAAAAGAGAAAAGCCAATTTATCTTAATTAGGGCATAATCTAATTTAGATGGGAACTAACTATGCACAATGTATGCTCGTTGATTTTAAATTATTTGTTTAAATCACTGAACAATTGAAATGATTTTGTTACATTAATTTGTTTGAAGAGGGCCAGTATCATGCGCCACATATACCCAGGGGAGGAAAGGCAGAGGCTCAAAATCCAGTTAAATACATCAGCCTGGACCCTGCTACAGACTCAAGATTTGAAGGAAATGCAACAAGTCACCCTAAGAAATGTGAAGGAATAAAGCTCTGATGCCAGAGGAAGTGCAGGAAAGGGAAAGAAATCCAGCCAACCTCATAACATCACTGCACTATTAATTAATTAAGAAACCGAGCCAAGGTAGACCTGTGCAAACGCCATTGGCATCACCTTTACCATTTTCCCTTTTTATTTATTTATTTTTTTTTAAAGTATGTTGGAATGTTTTAATTGATGTTTTTCAAAGTAAGTCAGGTGAAGGGAAATGTGGTTAGAAATAGATGTCAGCTAGTATGGCTCACATAAAAAAATATGACTGAAAACGCATCCCTGAGACATGGATGAGAAATATCAGACAAATCTGTGGTCAGGCAGCAATACTGGCTAGACCTACAGTTAGAAAAGAGAAAGAACATTCATTGCCCTTAAGTTTATGCTGCATTACAACTCAGCCATATGTACACCACCACAAATATGAATTCATCATTTCTGAATACAGAAACAGACAGGGATGTGTTCAGGACTGTTCCCACATTATCACAATTCACAGGCATCTTCAGTCCTGAGAGCACTTATATCTCCTCCTGCTCTATATATCTCTGCTAAAATGAGACAACGAAAATAAGTAACTCCAAAGGAAAATGACATTAAGCATCTTTCTCATAAGTTTGCCACTTCATATATATGAGAAGACTTTTCCTCCAAAAAAAATTTTAGCCCACTCAGCTTTTCCCAAGCTTTTCCCAGCGCATCACACAGAAGGCCTAAGCTTTCAATCCACTCTTCCTAAGATTTCAACTTATTACGCATCTCTCAGCAAAGCTTTCCAAGTGGCACTGCAATTGCAGACGTTCTGTGCAAGTATGACATCAAAGGTTTGTCTTGTAGCATTTATCACATTTTCAATCTAACTTCACTTGTAAGAACTCTACTGAACCACCAAATATTAATCCTCTTTCTATAAATAATTCCCACAAATAACTATTCAGAAATTTGCAGGAAACCAAAAATCCAGAATACACATATATTCATCAATAAAGAAGACAAAGTTGAATGTGCACCACAAGGAAATGACAGTTCTTCAAGCAAAGATGTGTAAGCTGAAAAACTCCTCAAAGTTACAGACTGCGAACAATTAAATCTCAGTTTTGCAAGGCCAAACTCGCATAAGTATCCTTCCTCCCACACCATTCTCTGATTTGGGCAGAACTTGTATGAACTGGGGACTACATGGTTTGAGTCTTTAGTGGTAAAAAGCCTTTTCTAATGAAGTATTTTATACAGACTGCACAGTGAAAAACTCATGATATAGCTCAAGTATTAATAATAAACTGAGCCTGAAGCGTTCATTCATGTTTTTTTTTCCTAAATCACCAAACACGTCCCAACTCTGACAATTATACTGTACTTTGAACAGTATTTCTGTGCCAGTTCTTAACATTGAGCAACATTTTTCAAACCAGGTGTGGATTGCTGCTGAAATAAATCCTTCTTCATGTGATTGTTGGATGTGATGCTCAAATTTCGCTTTGCAAATCAAAATGTTAAACAACATTTGAATTCTCACTGGTTCTCCCATTATGTTTTTCAGGCTCCAGATGCAACCTATAGAAACATGAGAGTACAGATGGTTAAATCTCTCTGCAAGTTGCAGGCAGCAACGTGTTGACTTCAACTCATCAATCCCAAATGAAAATGCTAGACAAGTGCCACATATCCTTGTCTCCAGTGTCAAGTTTGTATTTTTTTCTTTTTATTTGAAATATCATCCTCAAAATGCCTGAAGTCTGTACATATTTTCTGGCTACCTAACTTTCATTGCCTGTCATTCAGGGAGATGTGCCACAGCAAAACTTTGCCATGAGTCCTGTTTCTACAACTCTTGGAAGTTTCACTTGCAAATAAAGGCAACACTTGCTCTCCAGCTGCAAAGCTGACCAAGAACTTAAAAGTCAGTATTTAGTTCTGGTTTATTTTTAAATAACAAAAAGGGAAAAGAGCAGTAGAAGAATGCAGAGTTTAATTAGGTCCTAACTCAGCATACATGCAACAAGTGCAGAAGGACAGCTTCACCAAAGCCCAAAAGATTCCAAAATATAGTCCAGCCATCTCCTCAGCTGTTTCGAGAGCTCACGTCAGGACTGAAAAATCACCCTGGTCAGAGGGAAAGGATCTGTGTGAAGTTTAGTCTAAACTTCATGTATGTAAACAAGCAGAAACAAAACAAGAAAAGTCTGTTTAGAGGAAGTAAATTGCAAGGCAGTTCTTTTAAAACATTATCTCTAAGTATTATTTCCACAGTTCCAAATGTTGTATTTTATTGCTCCTTAAGAAAGAGTACTGTACTTTACGAAACAATTGCTCTAAGGTTTCATAACACATAACACCTTCTTTTCCTAACAACCCAGAAAAAAATGTCACTCTGCCCTTAGTTTTAGCAGAAACATAAGGCAGGGTGTAGAACAGCCAGAAGTATAACAGAGGTATAAACACTATAGGGAAATGTCTTACTAGTTGAAAAAAACAAAAGAGTATTGTATAAAACACAGGAGAAAACTGAATTAAAATTTGCTTTGGGATATGAAAATACTAAGCATATTTCGGTGAGCTCAGAGGTGCTTCTGTTCTTCAGAATATTTTTTCTCAAATTCTGAAACTATCTGCTAAACTAGAATACTCCTGAGACCTTCTACAGTGAGCATCCATTCTATTTTCTCTTCTCATCAGGTCACCAGTCTCATAAGAAGACACCTTCAGCATGGCAAGTGGATAATACAAGCTAGGAATTTACACCCCTGCATCTTTTTCCTGACCATTCAGAATATCTTACCATTTAGAAATAATTATTATTTTCTAAATGCTAGCTTGCAAAATAGACAACATACTTTTGTGGGGGTTTAGCCACAATTAAAGAAAGCTTTGATGGAGACTGCAGTATGACAAGTACTCATAACTACATTGCAAACACTGGAATTTCTATGTGTATTTTACATGGCCCTGACTCATTTTTCCTGTTCAGAGTTGTACAGCGTGATCTGCTAAGACAAAAGGGGTGTAAATGCCCTGTCTCTGAAAGGAGAACTAATCTTGAGTTTGGCAGCCCTAGCATATCTAGACTACCCTTTGAATACACAGTGACGACTTTTAGTAGTTCAGATCTTTATCTTAGAAATATATTGAAAGCCCAATTGTTGGATGCTACTTTGATAAGTCGCTGACGAGGTACACAGAGTGGGCTAAGCAACAGACCTAAAGGCTAGAGCCAGGAGCCTCAAGTTATAAGAAGACCAAGCTGAGCAAAGGCATACACTCCACAGCCGGGCCGACGCAGCCAATGACTGCTATCTGCATGGGGAACACATCTAGCTCCAATTTTCTTTTCTAAATGCCCTAGCATGTCATATTTAATCAAACACAGCTTCCTTATTTTGAAAAGAAATTGCTTCAGTAATACTGAAGAAACACAAAACATAGTAAGGTCTGATTTTAAATTATTTGCTAATTTGTGCCATTTAGTTATTCAGAATAGAGTATCAAGTTCATATTTAGCAGATATTAAACAAGTTAGCAGGATGTACTCCAAAGCTCTTTGTTTTGTTTTTTGAGACGAGACAACGTGCTGAGCAAACACGCTGCCAGAAGCACAGGACTGATGGCCACGCTTGCAGCACTGCTACCATCTCCCTTACACCAACAGTCACTGCTTCCAATGATTGCTAAACACCGTTATACTTAACATGCTATGGAAAAGTGCTAACTCAATCATGCGCCATAAACGAGTTGAGGGAGGAGGACAGTCATTCACCACGGTTTTGAAAGTAAGTCCCTGCCTTCTTGGCGATGGATTGGCTAAGTTTCGCTGACCTTTACGTTGTTCTCTAGCAACACGCTCTGTACGTTTTGTCTGCTCATTATCAAGGCGGTAGTTAAGTTATGCTGCTGTCTTTCCAAGGGATATAAATGGACTGTGAGACATGTTGCAACTTATAGCAGGTACATGTTTTAACACAAGGCTTTAAGCCCACTTTGTGCAAGGAGGAACCCTCTGCTTCACTGTCCTCAGACTGAGGTTCACATCAGCTTTCCTTTAGTGTGGGCTCTTTCATGGTGCTCAGAATCATGCTGCCAGTCATTAAAATGATGGTAAACGTGTGGAGTTCTCAATGTGACTCCAGGGTAGCTTCTTTCATACCTACCAAGTTAAATGGTTACCTTCAACTTCTTCCCTGGTATTTAGATATTCATGCATCAGATACGTGAGAACCAATGGATACCCAAAATCCCCACATGGCACATCTCCTCTCAGCCATGTGAAGCTTATGAAAGTTAGTACCAATGGCACAGACAGCACTACATAACATGCAAAATACCCAAACACTGACTACTAACATATCCTGAATATAAGGTGGAAAGAAAAGGATGAGAGTCATTAAGAGGAGAAAGAGATGCCCTTGGTCAGTATAAGGAAAGAAAACAGAGAGGCAGTAAAGCACAAACAAGCAGTGAAACATGGGGAGGGATGAAGGGATTGAGACATGCCAACATAAAAAATGTGGTGGATATAAAAATTCAGAGTTGCAAAGATGAATGCATGTTGAAAAAGTGGATATAGTACCTGTGGTCCATGTTGAGAAGTATGAAACTCAACATATGTCTCTCAAAGCAAGAAAATAGCTACAGTGATTTTGGTACAAAAATTATACAAAACACTTTAAAGAAGAAAACATGCCTAGGATGCATGAAAATAGACCATACTCAAAAAGGTCTCTGATGTTACTGAGGTGAACCGACTTTACTGTCTTCAGCAAAGAACATTATCATGAAATGTACTTGGTTAGGAGAAGTAGCAGGAAGAGATCCCACTAGCAAGCAAGGAAGGTGAGGTGCATCACGCTGCACCGTGCAATGCAGATTGGCACTTTCTGTTAATAAAGGAGTGAAAAAAACCCAAGCCAAAGCACCCCACACAACATCACTCTGCCTCAGCACAGCTATTTGCTAGCTGTCAATGAACAATTTTATCTGAATTCAGCATGTCTACCAATAGCATGTATCTGCTGTCTCAAACATCCACCATTCTGGTACTTTATAGTCAACTGCTATAATTGCAACAAACATCATGCGTTTAATCAAACTGACCTTCTTTTCCTTACTGTTTTTCCCCATTCAGCATGCCTGGAGCTTTCAGGCAGATTTGTAATCTCAGTTCAAACCTTTAAACGATTTTAGTCGTTACCTAATAAAGACTCACAGTCCATCTGAACCCTTGAAGTTCTGTTGACCATTCTGAAACAAATTCTTTGATCGAGTTTGCCAAAGGACCAGAATAGCCAAGAGAAATAAAACTGGAAGTCTGTTGTACATTCAATGTGACCATATCTTGGTTATTGAAAAATACAGTGTGTCACAAAGTACAATTTTTCCCCTGACATCACGTAACAATACTTTTTGTTGAGATAGGCTTATATACATATGTGAATTATTAACTGGCACTATGACTGTTTGAATGGAGCTTCTTGCATCTGACTGGGATCTATGCACCAAAGATACATAAATTATATCCAAGCACTATGCAATAGTCTGTCTTTTTACTTCTATTTACAATTTTTAAAACATAATTGCCATAATACCCACTTATGAACATATCATAGACTGGACTCTCTAAAGAGTGGTTTTGGTTCTGGTGTACACCTTTCAGGTATTAAAAACATAAGGATTGCAAGTACTTCAGTATACACAATTTAATTTAAACCACATCATTCTCCTCATGACTGATTTACCTTGAGATACTTGAAGGCAGATGTTTTCTTCTATCTATGGCATTAATTGTCATAGATTAAAATATGGACTTTACTTTCTCCCCCGGGGTCCCATAGCAATTGTCCTTCTACAAATCAGTGGAAACTGCAAGAGTTTCACCTTAAGGAAGTCCATTTTTAGACCTCTCACTGGAGTTTAGGTTCAGGTCCCTCAATGCTCTGGCCCATTGAGGTACACTCATGAATCTCAGATAGCTATATGGAGAAGGGAATGACTTCCTTTATCTTTTACAGTGCATAACCTATCACCTCTGGCCCTTGACTCCTTCAAAGGTGTTTTGTTGCCATAGAGACTCCAATGAAACCAACAGAGAACAGTGTCCCAGGCCAGAGCACTACCAAACCCCTTCCTCAGTAATCCACACGTCTGGGCAACAAGCTTGTAAAAAAACTACTAGAAAAGTCCTCCAGACAGCATACTTTCACACACACATTCATACACATTACACTTTTTCTTTCATTTTCAACATGCATTGCGACTGAAATAACACAGTTTAAAATTTCTCATCACTTCCCTCTCTACAACACAACCAGACTGGAGTACTTCTGTTCACATTGCCTACATGAGGAACCTGAATATGCAAATATAACTTAATCTAACAAAATCAAGCATACCCATAAAATCATATTTCAACATGTTAAGATAGGAATTCTCATCTCTATCTGGTTTTCCAGTTCCCTTAAATTCCTTTTTTTTTTTTTTTTATGCCAGGAAGAAAAAAACCTATGAATTCTAAAAAATAATTAACGGCTGCTCCACAATTCTTCGTATTTGTTTTCATCTTAAATTGTTTTAGAAGTCCACAATATTAATAATCGCTAGAAGTTTCTAGAGGTAGAAGCATACAAAAATGTTAACTGACAATATAAATTATACTGGCATATGCTTACAGTATTTAAAATATTTTAAAATAAATGGGCAAAATGCTCATTTTTCACTTTATAGATGTAGACAGAAATGAATTGCATTCATTCGCATTATAATTTTGAATGACTTCGAATATTTCATCAAGATAACCATTTTTATACACCACCTCTTGTACTTCATGTCTTTAAGAACCATTATTAGTCACATTTTTGCTGGCACAAAAACAGGGTTTACTCTCTAACTTGTGGAAAAGTGGCTGCATTCCCGTTTCTAATTTCAGAGTGGAACTGATTATGACTGGGTTATGAACCCATATCCTACAGAGAGCCAATAAAAACACAAATAGGAAAAAAAGTTTTTATAGAGAACTTTATAATAATATTTTTAATAGGATTCTGTTGGCATTCTGCAATTTTGCTAGAATGTTTACAACTCTGCAAATCTTGGAAGTCTAATAGGGATATAGACTTTTAACTTCTTGCACATTTACTGCTCATAAAAGATACACCATTTACTTCAATGTCAGAAACTGTTCATGTCCTTCAAAAATCATCAGTATCTAGCAAATAATTCTTGATTCAACAATGGATACTCTGTCATTAATGTATTTTCTTTAGTATCTCTATAATGGTACTAACTGGCTTGTTAAAATGCCACTATATATTTAAAAGAATGACAAGGAAAGTATATGTAGAAAAAAAAGGAACGCTATGCATTTTTTCTTAGTTTCTTGTTTTATTTCATTTCAGACATGCAGTGATGTTCTTTATTTAGTGGAAGGAACAAAAACCAGTACAAGCATCCTCTTTCCAAGAGCCTTCTTCCCATCTAAGCCTTTCAATGACCTTTTCTTGAAGAAATTAGTTTTCACATAGCTTCAGTTCTTAACCTCTCTGCCTAGAACTTTTAGCCATCCTACCAACTACTGACAAATAATTTTTAATTTTTTTTTTTTGTGATATAGACACATGCCCAGAAACCAGTATCATCTAATTCTACACGGACAATCTTTAGCCATTGAATAGGTGACATTCAAACAAGGAATCCTGAAGGGGTACGTGCCTTACCGTGTTGCAAATTTCCATGGCATTCAGCACATGTAGGAGGGATGACAGTCAAACGCACAGGGTGAGATGCAGCAAAAATACCACTGCTTTTTGAACTTCAAGTATATGAATTATGCCAACCAAGTCTTACATTTACATTGCCTGTCAAGTTTGGAATTGAATTTGTTTATACACATATACACATTGTACGCTCACGTGCACTCAATCTCTCCATTCCTGTTAATCAGCTAGACTGTGTATCTAACACTAAGCATGTTGTTTCTAAGGCATTTGGTCATTCTGGATTATTGATGTGTGCCTCATTTCAGACCAGTAATTTTTATTCCATCCATTGTTTTTAAAGTTTTGAGAGTTTAGGTTTGAATCTGCTGGAGCTAAATCTGGGGAGAGAAAAAAACAAAGAACAAAACAAAGCAAAAAAACACAAGAGAAAAAGTATTTCTCAATTACAGTCACGAAGAAGCAGTAGAAAATAGAAGAGTTTAAAGTCATCATTCTCCTGAAAGCCATGAAATTAAAAACAAAGCCACTTTGGCTGGAACCTTCTTTGCCACCAATACGTGATATTTTTTTGCCATCAACATTGTAATGACATTATAATAATTAACTACAATGTGTACAGCCTTGATGAAAATTTGAGATATAACTACACATTATTCCACATTTTCTGTGTATTGCAGATCAGCAAAGTTACTCTAAATCACTTGATATTAAAATATGTTTATTTAAAACTAAAATCATTTACTCTAAAACCAATTTATTCAGCAGAGTTCAAACACTTAACAACTAAACTGTAATTCTACAGAACAGTTACCCAAGGGAAAGTCTCCATTCAAGACTAATAAAGCCTCATTTTTCAAATCAATAAAAAGCAGATAGTATTCAGTAACAAAAATATAGGTTGCTTATGCTTTTGCTGTGAAAGACAAAAGGGGTAGAGAAGAAGAACGTGCAAGCATTCCTCTACTATGCAAAATACTAGGTATATTTACAGTTTCTGTTTTCCACACAGTCTCAGGTAGTCGGTCATATCTAATTTAATGCACTTCCCACAGCAGGGTTGCATCAGCTCCTTAAGGAGTATTTCTGAAATCTTTTGGAGGTGCAAACCACTTTTCCCCTATGGCTCCTCCATCCACCCCATACATGTGGCCTGGTCCAAGTGGTGCCCTGTACTGTGATTTCTTGGCAGCTCCTCTCTGTTTATTCACTTCTTGCAACCCAGTGGGCACATAGTTTATTTAGAAAGTTTTCTTTGGATAACACTTCTAAATGCTGGCAACTATGCAGAAAGTACTATCATTGCTTAACATCAACATCTCTCTGGGTTAGTAAAAGAAAAGGGGTGTGATTTCTCATCTTCATATTAATCACCCTTTTTGTCCACGGGGATTAAGCAAAGAGGGGGTGGATGGTGGGGGGGAGGTCACGGGGGGACAGTACCTAAACATTTATCTTTCCAGGAAAACTCTCATTCAACAGGAATGCTGTTCTTGTTCACAGAGGGAAAACTTTGGGTGAAACCTAAGTGACAAGTCAATTTTAATATGCTGTGATTTGTATTTTATTTAAGTTAATCTTTGAGACAGAGGACTCATCTTTTCCCTGCAAAGCACAACATGTGTTTATGGCACAAGAAAATCGGTGTTACTGTTACCACTCATTTAAGTCAGCTGTCCCTGGACAAACTAAGCATATTATAAAAAAAATGCCACACGGTCTCCAACAGTTACTCCATGCTTCTGGGAATATGGTCACTTTAGTCCTCTTCATTAATGGATGGGACAGTAGTAGGATTGGAAATAAGACTTCTGCAATCAGGTGGCTTGTGGGCATGCTCACCTGCTCCAGCCTACCCTCAATACAAATCGACTTTTCAACCCAGTAGCTGATTTTGAGCAGAACTGACAGAGGGCAGAATTCACAGAAATGTTATCTTCTTACATATTTAATGAAAATAAATGACCTGGCGGAGGAAAGAAACTACGTTTAAACCCTGTGCCAAAGAAAACGTGCAGCATGCGACACTGCACATCAGAAACATGGAGAGAAACCTGCAACATGCCACAGTTGAAGAAAAATAGTCAGACTGAGCTCTGATCACCTTGAGGCACCAAAACAGAAAATAAATCCAGAAATATAATGCCATGTTTTATTAACTTTGCTGCTTATGGGGCTACCTGTTAATTAAAATTACACTAATTCTCCACTCATCCAGCATCTCTGGCATTTTTTTAACTGCTAACTTTATAAGCAAGGAATGGAAAAGAGAGTAACCAATATTGCCTTGGAATTAGTCAATAAACACGAACAAAGTTTGTGGCTGTCAAATACCTTTGTAAAATGGGAGGCAATAACTGCTTTTTAATTGCAGTAGAAGTCGTAGCAGAAACACCAGTTTGCCAACGAGCAGGCTCCTTGCAATGCCCACATCCTGCCAAGTCCAGCAAAAGGGTTTGCTCTGCATTTGCCTGGCACCTCTAGGAACTTCAGGGGCCTCAACAACTCACTCCCACTGAATTTCAATAAGTTCTTCATGCTTTGCATTTTATAAAAATTAACCTGTGTAGTTCATGTGGTAGCCTAAATCCATAAATGGTGATAACTAGAACTAGCTTATAACCTCAAGTCAAAAAAACCCGAACAATCTAGAGTTGTTAGGTGTTATTGCCTGCCAATTCCCCTACATATGTAGACAGTGGAGATCATTAGGAGACATCAGGAAGAGTCATGCCACAGAGTATCAGCTACTTTTCTTCTTTTACCCTGAAACCCTGGGTAGCAGATTTTCAACGGGCTCCAAGCAATTCCATAGTGAACATTCCCCACAGACCAAACATAGAAACTATGGAAATGGTCAGGGTCAATCTGTTTCCAGCACGTTGCATATTTTTACTTCAAACAAAACATTTAGATGTTTATTTAAACTACAAAATATTCAAGATCTGGAGAGGACATAAAAAAATCCCACAGAAATAAAAAAATAAAAACCAAAATATTTTTCAATTCTTAATTTAATGAGGAGAAATATTAAGTGCAGAGTCTCTCCTAAATAACGTAATTTTGAAGAAGTCCATGGGAATGTGATGGGATCTCCGATATACCACCTACCAAGCTAATGGATTTCTCTGGTCAGTGGGTTTCCCTATAGCTTTCTTACAGAGAGTTCCACTAAGGAAATACAGGTGGTACATGGCAAGCTGGAAGTGCAGGGAGCTGAGGAGGCAGGGCAGACAGCAGGACAGACTGGTGGGCAGAAGTGCGAAGCAAAGCGGTATGGAGAGTCATCAGCCATCTGCCTCCCTTGGATCTAGAACTGAAGCACAATCAACAGGTTCCTGTAGCACTTCCTTGTGGTTCTCCTCTAGAAACAACTGAGATTATTAAGGTTAGGAATAACAGAAGTTGCCAAACATATTATTTTGCCAGAACTCAGTGCTGAATGGCGCCTGATTGTTATTTCGTAACAGGATTTAAAAAAACCCTACAGCTTTTAGGTTATTTTCCTTATCTAAGAAATCTGCACCAGCGTTAAAGCAGCACCTGACAGAAAAACGTAAGCGCATTTAAGGGTACATTTTCCTATGAAAATGTTTTTCTATCAAGAGCATAGCCTCAAAAAGCTTCACGCTTAAAAATGTTTCTACTTTAAATGAATCATAGAAGTTAGTGGTTGTTGCACTGGCTTCTCAAGCTGTTATTTTATGCCTTAAGCCAAAATTAAAGGAAGCAACACCAGAGTGTAACATCAACTTGTCTTCACTTACTGGCTTCCTTCATTTGCATTCTCTCAACAAGGAGTTGTGAAATGTTAAACAACCTGAGAATATTTCTAACTTGTAACAGCAACTTTGCTTTGAAATATCCTCTGGTTAGTCACATAACTAAAAGGTTTCTTTATCTTAAATGTATTTCAGGCACAGATGAAAATAAACATGTTAAAAATATTACATCATACTAGTAAACACAAAAATACTACTACACTCATTTATCAGTCCAAACATTTCATACATTCATATAAAGTCCGCAGATGCTGCGTTTGATATTTGAACTGTTTGTTTTGATTATGTCTTAAAAAACCCAAAACATATCAAGGTAGAAAAACTATAATTAAATAAATACAAAGAACTACATATGAAGGGAGTCACTCACCTTTTTTAAATGTGTGCTAGGAGTTACAATACACTTCAAAAACATTATTTAGATATACGAAGCTTCAGGTAAAAGTAAGCAAATAATACACAGGTTGCCCAGAGAGACAGTAGATGCCCCATGCCTGGAAACATTCAAGGTCAGGTTGGACAGGGCTCTGAGCAGCTTGATCTAGTTGAAGATGTTCCCACTCATTGCAGGGGGGTTAGACTACATAACCTTCACAGGTCCCTTCCAACTCACACTATTGCAAGACGCTATGTTTCTATATGGAAGATTAACATCTCATTTCAGCTGGATCCTTCTTGAATGTCTGCATCTCTAGTGAGATGAAAGGTGGAGCCTGGAACAGCTAGCACAACAACACTACAGCTGGCTCATTGAAGGTTTGCAAATATTGATCGTTCCACAGTATAGAGTTGTGTTTGCAGTAACGAGGGATAAGACTTGGGCCCTTGATAACAGCAAAGGCAAAAGCAAGTCTCTCATACACGTGCAACGCAGGCCCAGTTATGCACTGCAGCCAGGATGCTGGTTATTAAGCTCTGCCACAGGACACTGCTGCATGGTTCTTGGCTCCCTTAAGGCAGAAGCCCTGGAAAACACTAAGATCCAAACTGAAAGTATTACAAAGAACACAGAAGTCTGAGTATAAAAAAGGGGAAAATACGGGCTTGCATATACAACTGCTACAGTTTTAAAGCAGAGCACCCTTGCTCACTGAGTTTCAGAAATCAGCCTAGACAGACTCACCAATCTTTTCACATAATTTTGCCTTTCTGGAGGGGCAGAAGTAGATGATTAAAGGTTAAAGCCAAGGGTCAACTTGACAGATTCTTTTAACAGCTTCTAATGCTTTTAATGAGTATTCCGCAGTACTTCTACCCTCTCGCTGCACTCTTTTCTTCAGCAATCCAACTCTACTTTGTACTTTTAGTACTGAACTGTGCTTCCTAGAGCACTAACTAGAGTGAAGAAGCTGATTTCCTATGAGTATCAGCCTCCTGTGGAGTCTTCATGAAAAACAGAGCAAGAAAACTCTAGTGGAAGTCTTGCTGCTTTTCTGAGTGTTGGTTATCTGCAATGAAAAGAATGGAAGTGGAAAAGAGAAAACAGCTGGTTGGGAATTTTTAGCAAAACTTTCTCCTGAGAAAAAAGCATACTGAGGAAAAAGCATCTAAACTTTCATCAAATTAAATAATTGATTTTCTTTGTGCTTCACAGGGATATTGACGAGTCTGAAAAGCATTTCGATTTCAGGTGAAAAAGTCCTCTTAGTGAAGCTCAATACATTTTTAAAAAGTATGAAGAGGCTAACACTGAAGAACAGCATTTATGCAAGACATATTTTTACATTTGATTTGGAAAACAGTGAAAGTTGACTCTTCATTGCAATTTGGGATGGAATTTTTTTAATCCCATTTATTCACAAGATAAAGAAAATTCTCCACTAGCTTTGACTTTCAATTACCCCTTAAACACCATGGCCCAGGGAGGCTCTGCAGAAAGAGCCATAGGTATCTTCGGTATGCCTATAGTGCTAAAGAGAAGGTGACTAGGAGGAGATCTTTGGCACTACACTCCCAAACACTTCAGCTGTTGAGCCCCCAGCTCTGGTTTGCATTTTGCCTTCAAGAACAGTTTGCTTCCATGGCCTCATTTTTGGGGACAAGGACACCAGATGAATGAAGTGGCTACAGATGTGGCTCATATGCTACTTGACAGGCCATAAAAGATGTGATTTAAGTTTTGTGCTACAAAAACCACCATTCTGGTGGGCTGCAACACAGTTTTCTCATTCTTTTGAACAGTTTGAACCAAAAACCCCATAGACTACGTGTAAGGCTAAAGGACTACCACCTGATGCTCAGAAGAGGCCCATGGTGAAGTACAAGACAGGATAGATGCAGCCCGTCAACTCTGATGCAAGTAAGTCCTAAGTGGTGAGGAAAAGAGAAAGTCTGCATCATTTCACCTTAAGACTAGGAGTTGCTATGTTCAGCAACATGTTTGCACATGCATATATATACATATATACACACTTATGCATAAAAACTCTAAGTCCATTGTATGGACGCATGTTAAGGTGGGTCTGCAATTTTTTGGAATTGATTCATTTTGTGGTACTTCTGATATGAATATAGCATGAAGAATAAACCAGAATACACATTAACAGTAAAACATGCTCACATCATACTGGTGTACGGCTCCTAGGTCAAAAGATAAAAATATCATAGAAAAGAAAGAAAAGCTTAGAATACAGAAGAAATACCAAAGTTTCAAAAGCTACACAGCAAGGGATAAATGTTCATTCACATCAATATTGTTTTTGAAGACCTATGGTGAATGGGGTTCAGAATGTTATTTTTATAAAAACTATTTCCTCCCTTTTAAAAACTAAATGAAAAATACCACAGTAATTTAAAAAAATAAAAAAATATTGCAGTTCTGTCTTTACATTTCCACTTTGCATCTCTAGTGTCATTCTTCCTCTCTTGTTAACCAAAGATGTTATCTATGCTATATACTGGAATTCTAGGGAATGTATTTACTGTTATTATATACTTAACCAGATTAGAAAATGTATTTTAAATTAAAAAAACCCGAATAATCTAGTCTTAACTATTTAATATAATTTAGCAATATGTATATTTTAAATGGAGTATTTTAAATCTTAAGGTAAGGTTTCACAGAAAAAATATCCATATGTAAAGAATTTTTAGTAGGGGAAATAAACAAGACTCAAAAGACTTTATATTTGAGTGGAAAAAAAAAATAGGGAAAAAGCCTAACCAATCACAAATATAAAAACATAGTCATCTAAATCTAGTGTTCACATGACTACAGATTTTAGAATTGACTACCCAGATTTGAAGTAACTGGCACACCAACAGCAGACCAGCAGCTTAACAGCACCAAAAAGCAAGCCAGGTTTCCTACATGGCCACATTTTGAAAGATATTTATTGGTACCTCCCAGAGAAAAACACATGCCCGCTCTCAGTCACATTTAGAGCTGATGCAGGCAACCAGCTCTTAAATGAAGCCGATAAAATAATGGTAGACATCAAGGGATAAATCTGAAGAAAGAATAAAAGTAGATTTTGGGTTTCTTTACAAAAGTGCATAATAAATTGAATTTTTTCCTTATAGCTTTAAATTCTACCCACTTATCTTAGAAGGTAACATTTTCAACACACGGAGGTATGTGATTTTGTGCTATGAGTACTGATAGATTTCTTGTATTTCAAGGAAACCAATACTATATAATGCTGCACTTAATTGCTCCCAGGTGTGTCTCAATTACTACCCATACGGATTTTACTCCATTATTTACACACAAGCAATTAAGCACGTAAACACATAAGCATGTTTGATGCAGTTAATGCTTCTCTGTCTTTAAAGATGCCAAAACATTTTTGAGATACTTTTTTTTTTCAGTAAGACAATCATAGCCAAACTGCTTCCCTCTGCTAGTGACAAATGCAAACCCCATTTTTAGGAGCAAAAATTTATCAACAGTGAGTAATTCCTGTATCCCCTGGAATACAAAATACTGGTTTCAGTCCTGTTCTCAATTGGCATCATGCACCCAACTGCAGTACCACTAATTAGCACAATTTTTAGCAGGCTGGTCATGCAAACCAGACTACACAAGCTACAGAAACTAAACTCACTTTCAATAGCAAAGCCCCTGGGCAGGGCTATAGAAGACAGAAATGTGTGGAATTTAATGAAAATGCTGGTTCTATATAACCACTCTGAGGTTATACAAGACACCTATATTTCCAGGAATGTCAATCTGGCATATTTCATATGTATCAAAGTTATAATTATTGAAAGAAAAAAAAAAAGGAAAGAAATAAAGGAAAAAAAAAATCGGAACCCCATCACTAACAAAAGGCTCATCAGAACAAGTACAGTCATCATTCCAAATTAAATGTCACAATTTTTTTCCAAACGGTTTTTAAACTATCCCTTGTATTTCTGCATTTTGTGTGCCTGGAAAGTTGCACAAAACATGTTGCTTCAGAGCTGCACCTAATTATATTGGGCATCCAGAAATAGGTGTATCTGACTCAGAATTTCTGCATGCTCTGCCAACCAATCAAACCATAAGAAATGCAAGCTATGGTCAAATTAAGCAATAAAACACCGCAAGCTGCAAGTTGTAACATATTAGCATACACTACGCTGCAAGGAAGAAGATCACAACAGGAAACAGTTTCAAAGTAGTATTTGTCCCCAGTACTGCTGAGAATATCATCACAACTGTGACCTTACACCATGTGAGTCAGAGGACCAGCTATTCTAAACTGAATGTTACAGAACAGGACTGAACATCAAATGAGGATAAGTGCACTAAAGCAATTATATCTTTGAACACCAACTGTTATCTACCACCTTTAAAAATGCAAGTGGATTTTCTTGATAATCATTCCCCTCCATAGACAATCTTCCATCCAGATTTAATTCCTTTAATGGCTCTGACAAACACAGAACTGGTACAAAACCAGACTTAACTAGCAATTCATGCTGAGACTTTGTCATTAACCTTAGGCTAAAATGGTAAGTGCGGGTGCTGTATTTTGTAAGTGGTCCAGGACACGTGGGCAACTCACCAGATGACCCCACAAAAAGCATGCTCATCCAGGTCTCTTCACTCAGAAACATTTCTCATAGAATCACAGAATGTCCCAGGTTGGAAGGGACCTCCAACGGTCATCTAGTCCAATTCCTGTGCTCCTTGATGAGCAGAACATGAATATTGTTTTTCAGCCCATGCAAGGTTTTGCATTTTCCCACCTTCTCTGTCTTGGAAAAGCTTCCGCAGCTGAACTTCACCCAAATCTGCTGACAAAGCAATGATGTTCTCCTCCAGCCTTGTTCACTGCCTAATACAGCAGGTATAGTTGAGCTGTCTTACTCCGCTCATTCACAATATTATGCAAGCAAATTATGTAAATCAACTGGACTCAATATGGTCCCAGAGATTCCGAAAGGTAATGTATTTCATCATGAGAATATTAAGATATTTGTTTTCATGCCCCAAGGGTAGTCATTAATAACTAGCAACTTACACAAAGTTGCTAGACAAAGAACAAAACAAAATAATAGGTGAATCCTCAGATATTTTCTGACTGAATTTTAGGAAAGCTAAAAAATAATCATAACAGTAAAAGAATGGCCTGAGAACTATAAAGCAATTATAGTCATTGATAACCATTGCATACACGGGCAATGATGACAGCAATTGGAGGAGAAACCAGTAAGTGATCCATGTCAATATTAAGAACTTCCAACGAATAGCTGCTGTTTCATAGAATCATTGTAACATTGTTAATCCAGTCATTTGACTAACTTAAAAGGTCATTTTCTAAAGGGGAAGTGATAAATTTTGAGTTTGAATTGCAAGGAGTTGTTTTAGTTGATAGCTGTATGTCAAGTAATGTGGCAATATATTCCAAGCAATGTGGCAACTTAACATCAACTGCATTATATGAAAATGTGGGGTGCTTTAGACTGGTGATATAAAGAACAATCTTCATCTATATTCATTAAGAAACAAACTCTGTTATTAAACACTGCTTTGCACAAAAGCTGCAAACATAATACACAATCAGCTATCAAGTGAAAATATGTTTAAGAGCTATTTGAACAACTGAAGTATTTCCTATTGATTTTACATTAGGAACACATCCAGATTTCCATGACTGCAAGTGAACAATCACTTTCAGAAACGAATAAAACTATATGTAGCAAAATATGTTATTCTGTAGTATATCATTTTCTAAGCTCTATGGTTACTTTTGCAGGAGTATTTTAGAGGCTACTTCTCAAGGAAAAGTATTTTGCCACTTATAGTCTCCATTATTCACTGCAGATGGTTAAAAAAAAGATCTAAAAACATTGTCTACAGCATATTGTGATCCATTGTAGCTGCAGGTGATTTACTATCTAACATACCACAGTTTATACAGCACAAATGATCACTCACGAGGCTGCACAAGACAGTGATGACACAGGGCTGACAGAAACCTGACATAGGTTTTTTTGTTGTTTTTTCTTAATTACACAGCACTCTTAGAAAATTCAAGAATATGAAGATAAAGCGTCCTCTTTCTTCACCAGTATTCTACTTGAGTAAGAGCTTCTGGATGGAGCCTGAAATTAATGGCTAGTAAACAGCTCTAGGATTTGGCCAGGCATTTGTACCTGCTAAAGACTTCTCTATCCAAAAGTACTAGTGTTTGACTCAACAAAATATAAATCATGTTCTCTGCTTTTATTAATGGGGACAGAAATGTATGTCAGCACTTTATATATATATATACATATATATATATATACGGCTACATGCTTGAATGCACCAGAGAGTTTTCTGAAAGCTCAAAGCAGCGTGAGCTGAATGCCAGGATGGTGCTGAAATTTCCAAGGGAATAAACCACTGTGATAAAAGCTGTGCTCTTTTCACCCCTCAGCAATGTCCACAGTGTCCTCTTACAAGGGTGACAATTAGCAAGCCCTTAGGTTCCAGTTCCATCATGCTCTGAGGAAGGACTTGATTTAATGAGAGAGCACAGAGGTAGGAAAAGATCATTAGTCCCTTAGGAAACCAACTGGGCATAACTAAAAGAAGAAAAAAATGACTAGCAGAGTAGCTAAAAAGTCACTCAAAGGGAAGTCTAATGTCTTTATTTGGAGTAGCTTTTTAGAAAACATCTGAAGTCTACTAAGAAGAAAAAGAAGCTTTTCTTCACCATCCCGCTGGAAAAAGGAAATACTAGGAATACCGCACTTCAGACTCAAAAGTTTGCCATGACTCTCCACATAAAAAAAAACCAACAAACAGACATGGGGTTTTACAGGTTGGATTTTTTGGGTTTTTTTTATTTGATTTGGATTGTTTCTTCCCCTTCCCCCTCCC
>VWZK01002403.1:0-13366 GCA_013396935.1 Baryphthengus martii | reverse complement strand
CTCCCTGCCCCCACCGCCCCTACCCCCCTCCTTGGATAAAACAGCTGACAGTCTCATTTCCTTTGTCTTTGGGAAGACAAGGGTGTCTACATGAACAAGGGTGAGGTTTCAGGAAAGTGTGGGTTCTCATCAGTTTGCTATGGTTGTGTGAACAGAAAAGCCATAAGTTTCTAGCTTCCCAAGTGCACTCTCTTGGGACCTTAAAAAAGCAAATACAAAAGATAACCTGAAGGATTCAGAGTATGTGTGTGTGCACATGTGTGTGCGCACACAACAAATTCTAGGGTCTGTTTTAATGAACACAGTGTATTGAATGATCCAATGTGGAACTGAAACAGCAGACCCAGGGGACTCAGCCTACCTAGACACTATATATCAATCTTAAACACCTGTCTTCTAAAGGTTGTCTGTTTAGCTAGAAAAACTATTTAAGATTTTTAGTTGCAAAGATCTGAATTGCTATTCCATTCCAGATCAGAAGCAAAAAGTCTTTTTTACTTTTGAAGAATTTGATCAAAATTCATACAAGGCTTTAAAAGTATGATAGAATGTCCCAAAAGACACAGTGATCAATCATATCACAGCAATATGATCAGCTGAAATTAGTTAAATGAGCTGAAGAGCATTAACTCCATCCTCGTTCCATACTACAGACTGTGAAAGTATGCAGATGGATAAGTCTGTTTTGAGAGAAGCAGCTTCATAAAAATGTACCTTGAAACAAACAAACTACTCCAATTCCTATCAACCTTTCTCAAAGTTTGTCAAGCCCTAGGATTTCGACAACAGCCTATTTCGAAGAAACCACAAGACTGACACAAACCTGTTCTCCGAGGGCATCCCACTGACTATTTTCCCCACATTCTTACTAGTCTCTCTCAGCCACTTAATACTTACTGGTTTTTTAGCATCCAACCTCAGAAAAAGTTGTAGGAGTGCATGGTATCTTTGCCACCATTAATTTATCTGCATCCTGATATCCCTGTCACATGCTGTGAAGCTGCATTGCCATTCTGCTTGTTCTTCCACCAGTCACCTATTTCTCTAAATCAGTATCTTCAGATGAAGCCACATAATGCAGAAAGAAAACTCTCATTAACCACATGATATATAACATTCATAAAATTGTTACACAGTGAAATTCCAAGCTAATGTAACAGCTCAGCATCTGCCTAAGTGCGTGCCACTTTCAAAAAGTGACTGGAAAAAAAAAGCACCACATTTTCAGTTACAGGTTTACTGAAGTTTGGTTTAGTTACAGTAAATCATAAATGCACATGTTAGTCTTCCACTGCCAGTGGTTTTTTGTGGAATGAACAGTATTTCTATCACATGCTACTAAGGTTGACCCACCAAAAAGGAACAGTTTCATTTGTTCTTTTTTTCCACTTAATGAATCATGCAAAGTTGACTTTCTGTTTTCATTACTCGGTTATAAATGTAATTTTAAAAATTAACTAACCAAATGCTTTTTTACAGCTACTGAAAGTTAAGAGAAGTAACTTTCTTCCTAGGCAGTAAGAGAAGCTAACTCAGGGCTAAGGGGCAGGGGTTTTGCAGGCACAGGGATGAGCTCTCAGAGCATACTGCTGAGTTCAGACAGAAGGAGTTTGCAAGAACTGAAATATTAAGAGTTTGAGTGACAGTTTGAGCTGTGGCAACAGATAGGTCATACCTTTGAAATATTAGGCAGACAGAAATCATATTAGGAATCATAAAGGTCTATCTCAACAATGACGCCTGGGTTACCATCCTGAATAAAAGACAGTGACTTTGTTTTCTACAGTAATATAGAAAAATGTAGAGGGAGAATTGACATCCCTGCTTACAATGCTGACCAACGTTATTGTGTTGCCTTTCTGTATTATTCCAAGACAAAAGAGATCTCTTTTGTGAAGATTTTTCACTGTTTGCAGAGCACCTAAGACACTGACAGATAGTTACACAGGTAACTAGGACATCCAAGGACAAAATTTATACAAGCACTTGGTATTATTTAATCATGAACTTGCATCTCCTGCATTTGTTACAGAAAAGAAGTTTACAAATTAGTGAATGACATTCTGCAGAGCTTAGTTGCATTTTCTATCATTTTCACAAGGTATTCCAACAATTTTCCAGTACACAGCATTAATTACTGTCTTTAATCAAACTAACAAATATTAATGATTTTTTTTAGAAGACGTAACCAGCAATTCCAAGGGCTAAACTATGTGAAACAGTTTTATCCTCCTGCCAGAAAACAGTAAGAATTGTATGTATAATGATTTGTTGCCGTCACCTGCACACCCTCTAGAGGTAGGCAAGGCAGCCCTCGCTTTGAAATTAATCCACAGATCCATACTTGGAACAGCATAACCAGCCACGTATCCATTACAGTATGTCCCACATTTAAAGACAAGGCTGAAAGACATAACTTTATTATTGAGCCATCGCAACATACTGAATATACCAAATATCTGGTGTGTTCCTAAGACACAGCTCTGCAATACACGCTGGACAGTGACAAAGACAAACATTGCAGGATGCCAAATATAGGTATTGGGAGACAAGTGGACCTCCCTGACATACTTATTGCCCAAATCAAAATACACTTCAGATTTCTTGACTGACTCTTCTCTTCACATTTCACCCAGGATCATTTTCATTTCAGTCTTATTTCAGAGATTTGCCTCTTCTACAGTCAAGATAGAGAAGAATACAATTTTGCCAGGGATTAATAAACCAAAAAAACACAATCAAAATTTCATAAAATCTTAATTCTTAAATACTGGGCACTCTGCTAGTCAATTTTGTCTTCCAGATACAGATCACATCTGAAATGTCACCGTGCTGCCTTAATATAATTGAGTTTTCAATCACTATCCATTATATTATTTAAGATTAACTCCTACAGCTGGGGATAAAGCCGAACCAAAAAGAATGCCATGACCTTTCATTGAGGTGAGGTAATTTACAGATGTGGGCAGAAGAAAAAATACCAGAGAGCAAAATCATACAAAGGATTTTTCCAAGTAAATATTTCTCTTCTGATACTTACTGGTGAGATACTGCACTTCAGTTTAGTACAACTACTTCAGCTCCAACTTTCCCATTAATGAACAGTAGCATTAACAACAGTTAATCTAATATTATCATATTTTTATATGTCTTTGATATTTTACAGATATCATTAACTCAGCTACGGTTTGAAGGAGAAATTCCCTGGATGCAAATAAGACCGACTGAATTCTTTCCTGCAGAAAAGGTCCCTGAGGATTGTATTTCTCACTGAGCTAAAGGGTATTGAGAAGTACTGGAATTTCAGATGCACTTCCCCGGGTTTTCCTCCAAGTGCAGACGTAGCCATGCTGGAGATCGTAGATTGAGCTGCACTGTGCTGACCCAGCTGCATCCCTTCTTGTCAAACGACCCTCAAAAGCAGCTAAAAAAACTCCAGCACAGAGTAGACCCAGATAGGAATAAACCAGCTGAGGCTCAGTCTCAGCAAGATTTACATGAACATTTACCAAAGGAAAGGCAATCAGAAACACAATCAGGTAGTGAATAAATTTTTCATATTGTAGTAAAATATTACTGATTATTTCCTCAGGTCTGCACACGGGGTCAAGACCTCAATGGAAGAAAACTGTAAAGATCTATACTGTGTTTTATTTATAGACAAATCCAGCAAATTGATTCACACTAGGACTTCAGCTTTCTCTCTACAGAAAGATAATAAAATGGGGGAAGTGTTAATTAAAAACATATTACTAATATAAGGCAAACACTGTTCTAACCTGAAAGTAATATTCAGTATTACTCAAGGACTATTACAGTCAAGTAGACATTAACAAATTCTCCTTCACATCAGTGATTTCATTCCCACCTAGGTAACTTCTGCCTCTGCAATTCCACCAATACTCTCACCATAATTCTCCCCACATAATATCTCCAAACAGCAAAATCTCATGTGCAGTGCACACACATACATAACAGAGTAGCATTGAAGATTTCAGGACAGACCTTCCTCTCTCCATAGAGGAATTTCTCTAGTGTAACTTCTACAGCTTTATAAATGTGTCTCTAATTCAGATGGGGTTTTGCCATCATCCCCAACTGAAAGGCAGAGCTTTTATCAATGCTTAGTTCGATGTTTCTACTAATTACTATGTAAGTGCCTAAAACTATTAATAATATCACTAAAAAGTATGTCTATAAACATTTGGGGATTGGACTTGATGATCCTTTGAGGTCCCTTCCAATCCCTAACATTCTGTAACATTCTGTGATTTTCAGGATGAAAATCAAAATTCCTTCCAGAGAGTATTCATAATTCAGAACCTCATCATTACCTCTCAATTCCAGTACCCCGGCAAACAGATTTACGTGGGGAAGCCAAATCATCAAATTTAGTCAGCAGTCAGTGTGACCTTTGAGGAAGGCTAACTTCTTTCCAGACAGTATCTCCAATCACCAAATGAAATCTATCATTTCTAAGCTTAAAGGGAAAGAAATATATCTTTTTGAACAAACTGTTGTATTATATGAAAATTTACAATTTCTGCTTCATCTTCAGTCTACTGATGCAGTTGGGACACTTCTAAGAGAGAAACATTCACAGATATAAACAAGTAGCAATTGAATAAATCACTTGAGAGCATGCATACTTATTCCAACTAACTATAGTTGCACAGGAAGTGTACTGGAACCTCCTTGAAAAAGAACATTTAACTAAAGTTTCTAGTGAAAACAAGTATGTGGGGCCAAACACAGGAGAAAAGGAGACTGGTAGGAGGTTTTAGCAAGGTGGGTGTTCATCTTTTCTCCCAAGTGATAGAATGAGAGAAAATGGCCTCAGGTTGCACAAGAGGAGACACAGGTTTGATATTAGGAAAAACTTACTCACCGGAAGAGTTGTCAAGCACTGGCACAGGCTGTCCAGTGAAGTGGTTGAATCACCATACCTGTAGGTATTTAAAAGCTGTGTAGATGTGGCACTTAGGGACATGGTTTAGTGGTGGACTTGGTCATATTAGCTTTATGGTTGGACTCAATGATCTTAAAGTTTTTTTCCGATCTAAATGATTCTGTAATTCTATAATTCTAATTTCTGCCTCACAACTGCACTTCAGAAGGATCTGAGGGAGAGGTCTAAGAAAAATCCTCCAACTGCCGGCACAGGCTCCTCTTCCCTCCCTGTTGCAAGTAGATCATTCACACGCTACTTTACATTTCTTGCCACCTATGTGCATCCTTTTGCAGGTAGTAGCAAACAGCAAGATTGTGCTCCTTCCTGTGGCGATGTTTCACCTGATGTGCGTGAAAAAAACCTGTCTCTTTAGGGAAGTATCAGCTGCACAGAGGCAAGAGCAAGAAGAGAGATTTCTTTCTTCCGAGTGACTTTAGAGACTACTTCTAACCTCAGTCAGCATAATTTTCTTGGATGTAGAAGTTTTTCAAGCTGATGAGTTCACTGCACAATTTTCTGGCAACAGTGCCTCTTCTCTGGTGCCGGGGCACCTGAAGGGAAGAGAATATCACCTGCTCACCAGCCCCACTTGCAGTGCAGATGCTGCTCCAGCCTCATGAAGCCAGCTTTGACTGAGCCATCACCTGTCACTCTGACAACACGGCAGTTTTGCCATTGAAAAGATGCAGTTACTGATACAGACTAGTCTCCTGGGGAGTCTGACCTACATTTCCAAGCTCACTGCCAAGGATCAGAGGCCCTCCACCCACACTGCTTAGGAGAAACGCATCCAAAACAATATTTCATCTTAATTTTCCCACAAAAGGCCCTCTCAAGTATATTAGGATCCTGAAGCTTATTTAGAAGCAGTAACTTTTAAGTGCACTCCTGCGATGAGGGCTTGGAAGAGGAAGATTTGTGCATTTGCTTCTAATGGGTAATTCTCAGATACCATGATTATGGATGACCTTAGGCCGTACAAAGCAATTAAATTTAATGCCCTAGGAGAAGTTAGATGCTATTTCTGACTGAATGACCTCAAAAGGGTGTGTGCAAATGCTCTAAACTATGACACTAGAGGCATCTGAATGTGTTCAGTAGCATTTTTTCCCTCTCAAAGCAGAAAGTTTTTACTCTCTTGGTTTGGTCATATTTGGCTCCTGGAACCAGCCTGTTGCTATCATATGATATCAGGTACGACTACAATAAAATAATTAAAACTCTACAGAAATCTTGAAAGGTGTAGTATGTTTGCTTGGTAGAGGCAGGGAGTCTCAGAGTAAGAAGGAAGCCAAGACAAACAGGAATATAATGCTTACATCAAGAAGTGGGCAGGTATAGAACTTCCTTTCCTCATTATTTCTAATCAGTTTAAGAGCATGATTCATTTGTTAAACTTCATTCTATACAAGCAGGGAAAAAAAAAGTGAATCACCCACTGAATGCACAATAGAATAATGAAAGGAAGCTATAGGTACTCCATGCCTTTGAAAATCATTCACTCTTCAAGAAAATGCTTGCGTACATATTTATGCCCATCTCTGCTAAGAAAAATATTTCTGTTTGAAGATTTTCTTGAGTGAAGGCCAAACACAGAAATTCGGATACGTCTAGCTAAGGACTGTGTCCACCTCTGAATTACTGGACCAGACTGTATGTATTAAGAAGCAATCACATAGTCTTTGAAGAAGAAGACACTGCCTGAGACTACACTTCAGTGCCCAAGATGATGGACATTTTGCTGAACTTCCTGTAACGCAATTACACTGCAACTCAGACAGCTATCAGAAGATAAATCTAATGCTCAACAGAAAATTGAAAATATTTCTTGGTTAAGTGCAGCCGACCTGCAAGACAGCCTTTGAACTTGTAATTAATATCTTTAAAGGAAGTTTACTTTGCACATGAGTGCACAACTGCTTAAAATTATTTCCAATTGATAAACTCCACAGCTGATGAATTTTCTACCTTAACTGATCTGTGATGGCAATTTCTTGAGTAATCCACATGTGTTTTCTTACAGGAAATCTGCAAACCAAACTTTAAAAAAACTTCTCAGAGAAAGCAAGAAAGGAAAAAAAAATACAAGTTTCCTCAAAGTCAGTGTGGTTTATATATATTTAGAAGTGAATATCAATACACTAGCATTAAATAAAAAAGCCAAGAATGCATGCTCTTTTGTGTTAATAGTTTGCAAAGAAAAAAAGCAACATTTATTGTAAGAGTAAACATCTGCCTTGTTAGGAATAATATAGCAAATGGTGTCTACTATGCATACATGTTACAGATTTTTCATTAGATAGTATTATTCATGCTTTCTACTCTATCTTTTTTCACCTGCGTGCAGAAGACTAACTTTTGTTTCAGCTAAAACTGTGGCAATTTTCAATAATTGTCACCAGACATTTATGGTAATGGAAATCTTTAAAACTGCATAAACCACATAAAATGTAAAAAACTTGGCAATTAAGTTTTACCTTTGAAAGACCATATAGCAATGAGTTTACATTGGCTAGGAAGAAAAGCTTTTTCTCCTATTCATTTACTCCATTAAAAAGATTAATAAAGTTACAAACCATGTGCTTTTAGTTTCCACTGAATTTTATGCAAAATTATGCAAAATTTCACTGCATTTTTATGAGTCTTGGTAAATATATTAATGATGTTTATTCTCATAAATAGGGAAATCACTATTAATGACTGAATGATCACTGGTATTCCATTTGGTGGATGCTAGAAATTATTTGCAAAGATTGCAAAAATACTAGTTCAATTGTACTTTCATCCAATTCAGGAAACATAATTAAACCTACAAACAACAGTAGAATAGGGTGAATAGCTATTAAAAATATAGTCAGATTTGGTGCATGAGAAGAGCATCAAGTCTGTGTAGACATCATGACTTTTATTTTTTTCTGTAAGAAGTCAAACACCACAAACGCTTAAAAAGTATCAGGGAAAAAATAGCTCATTGAGCTATCGCCTAGAGTCTACTCTGAAAATCTGTCACACTTTCTTACAGGCAATTAAAACCTTTGTAAAATCTTCTTTGCATGCTCTAAAATGACTACTACTTTGAGACAGCACATCTCTAATACCACATTATGTATTCATAGATCATTCAATCCCTGGAAAAAAATCTGTGATTTCAGGCAACTTCTTTCACTGTATGAGATCACAGAAAATTCACCATGACTGCCCACATCATACAAGACATTCAACAAGGCAGAAAAGAAATGTCACACTCAAGACTGGCACACCAAGGAAAACAGATCTAAGATAGGACTCTCACCCCCAACTAAAATGCTAATTGCACGATTTCTGCATGAGGGGAAAAATATACAGAAAAATAAAATATAATTATAAAGAAAGCTCTTAACTCACTTCTTGCTTTAAGATGGAGAGGAGTCGAAAACTCTGCTCACAAATGTTCCACATTTATTTAGAAATTTCAACCCCAAACACTGATCTAAGATACTATCCACCTTCTCACACACAATTCCTAATCCCATTTGAGAAATCAACCTCATGACAAATAGAAGAAAGTCCATGTGCGTGAACTTTCCCCAATCCAGGTCTTGGTGACTTTTTGTCAAAGAAATCTTTTTGTTCTCTTCTTTCTATAAATCTCAGGATCAGTTTTGATTATTATGACAAATTAGTTGTTTCCCCTGGATCACGGCCCTTGAGTCAGAAAGTAAGGCCAGTACAAATGAGAAAATTTAGTAGATCAAGCCTCAAATAATAAAATGTGAAACATGATTTTACTAACATAAGTGTACACCACATTCCCGATACTTATCTACTGAAAATCCTGAGGTGGGCAATAGCTCTCCAACCCAAAAACAAACAAACAAAACAAACAAACAAAACAAACAAACAAAACAAACAAACAAAACAAAAAAAACCTAGATGTTATTTATTGCCCACATGTGACTGAAATATCTGAAGAAAATACAGGATGTGAACACAAAAACATAGAAAATCCAATTTGCATCTAGTGCAAAATAATCCCATGCATCCATACAGGCTGGCAAGTCACTGTTTGGGTGGCAGCCCCACCAAAAATGACTTGGGCGTTCCTGGGGACAAAGCAGGCTGAGTACAAGCCAACAGCATGCCCTCGTCAGAAATAAGGCAAGCAGCATACAGCTACATTAGAGGAGTGAGGCCAGCAGGCTGAAGAAAGTTACTTTTCACCTCTGCTCAAAGTGGTTTCACACTACAGCACCCTGCTGTGCACCCCTCAGCTGAACAGAGATGTGCAGAAGCTGGAAGATGCAGATGCAGGAGAGCAATCAAGATAGTCAGGGGTCTGAAGAGAAGTTGAGTTGAGTATGTTCAGTCTGGCAAGAGGATGATCTAAGAGGTGACCTAGTAGTAGCGTACAGCGTACAACTACAAGGATAAAGAAGCCAAATTCTTCTTGCTAGTGCCACATAATACATAAAGGGGCAGTGACCATAAATCATCATTCATTGTCACTCCCTGAAAGAAAATGCCTATGGAAGTTAGGTGTTAAGAGTTTTAAATTTTTACCTCCTTAGTACCTAATGATATTTGCTCTGCCACACCATGTATGTTGTCAGCCCTATTATTTCTTATTTGTAAATATCATGCTGTTCTTTGGAGGCTTTTTTTAGGCATATAAAAATATATTGTTATCCTAACAATATCAGACTCTGACCTAACCGGTGCTTGAAAAGATGAAAGCCATAGATCTACCCACAGAGCACCTGGAAGTAGTTCATTAGATGCCTTGAGATGGATAAAATAAAATAAAAAAAAAAGATAAAATAATTTCTCCTACTTTCTGATAGCAGGAGAAAAAGCAAGTATTTAAGCTGTTGCACATTATTGTTTTTTTAATCAACATGTGAAACCTCCCTAATTATATAAATGGTACAGTATGGTGCAGCATTGTTAGTTCACATGCAAAGACTCTGCCGTTCATTAGCCATCTGATCATTAGCAAGCTATGCCCTTTCCAGCAGATCTGCAAAACTAAAATACCTAGTTACATCTTCGACAGCATCGTTAGATTTTTTTTTTTTTTCAGAAATAATTGTTCAGCTTTTTGTCCCGTCAATAACACATGGCACAAGACGGACATCATACAGGCTCTTAAATTCACCCAGCAATGTATCTTATTCCCAACAGTGGCCAACAGTGGAAACCTATCACTACAGGTCATGCAAAGTGATAGTGCCCTTGTGCATACCTCCAGCCCTGCGATTTGTGATTCAGAAGCTTCCAGAGCAAAAGGTGGCGGCTTTGTAAAGAGAAGGACATCCCCACAGCAAACATCGAAGACTTTTGCGTGGAATATATTACAAAGAAGTCAGTAAGAAGCAGAAACTTTTATTCCCAAAATAAATCCAACATGTTAAATTAGGAAACTTATGCAACTAATTATAGCCTACCAGTATAAACAGTATCACAGAGCAGTATTTTTTTCTAAATGTCTCATGCTGTCTCTTTTTCAGAATGTCAGTTAAGAATAAAAATAATACAAAATCCTTACGACAACTAAAAATGAAACGCAGAGCTAAATTTGCAACAAATCTGGAATTCCCCTTTGGTCATTCTAAGACAATATCTATGCAATTTTATCAAACCAAACCATCCAAAATAATCTAAATAAACAGCAACAGCAACAACACAAGT
Organism: Baryphthengus martii; assembly: GCA_013396935.1. NCBI lineage: Eukaryota > Metazoa > Chordata > Aves > Coraciiformes > Momotidae > Baryphthengus > Baryphthengus martii. The sequence continues at coordinate 2,748 of VWZK01002403.1, read as the reverse complement.
AAATCCTACGACATCCCAAGACAATGCTTTTGAAAAGTTACAATATCACGACATTTTAATGTAGGCACGCGTGCATTAAATATGCACATGCTCCATGTGTAGGTGATGTGGTGTGGCATAAATATTTTACTAGCAGGAGTTTAAGTTATTGACTCATTACTCACAAACGGTATGAATGTTCTTTTCTGATTTTTCAAGTGTTCATATTTTCAGTGTTCCTGAATGATTAAGAACAGAAGTGGGGTATATGAAAAGTGGTTTTCCAAAAACCTGAAGGCAAGATCTTAGATTTTTAACTAGGGCTTCCATGTAAAGTGCTACTGAGGTGCAGAAAAAAGAGCCAAGAAACATGTAATTCATGGCTCTACTTCCCAACATAACCATACTGAAGTCAAAGGCCTTTGCTCGAGAGCAAATCCTTCCTCTAGTAGCTTGAGTTATGCAGAACAGCTGTCCTTTCCAGTATTTGGCAAGTGTATATTCACAAGTAAACTAACCAATTGACTTCAGAATGCAGGTCACAACACTCATTCCTCAGGTAGTTGGCCTATTTTTCTCTTATTTGAAAGGGCAAAAAGAAAAAAGAGGAGTGAACTGTGGATAATTCTCAGCTTTAAAGTGCTTTTCCCTATGGAAATGAGAAATTAAAACTACACTGCAGGGATGGTTTCTCATTTGTAAGTGATGCTTAATTCCCCACTTCTTATTTCAAAAACAAACAGGCAAATGTAAATAAACTTCTAACCTGAAGACTTTAAACAGAAACTCTGAAACCACCCTCATATTATTTCAAGTTGTTGATAAAGAGACCAATGATCTACACAATAGGTCTTACTCCAGATAGTCCATTCCTGCAATAGAAATAGTACAGAGCTGTAACAGGCTCCACTGCTGTCAAGAATGGTTTAGCAGAAGTAGGAGCAGACACCTCATCCACGTACTTAGTAGTGTCTTTGCAACTCCAAACTACTTGTGTCTTCTTTTTTTTTCCTTTTTTTTTTTCCCAAATAGTTGGAGGTGTTTTGTTTTGTCTTTTCAAATTCTTTAAGTACGTACGTTTTCCAAGACGCAGTGGTATTTGATTAGGTGGCTGGAAAAAAAATGAGCCTGAAACACCACAAATAATATCTGAATACCTGGCAGTCACCAAATCAGAATCATATAAATAGATTAAAATAATTTACAGTCTGGCAATGAGGATGTCTGTCAAACTGAAATCCAATGGAACTTCAGATGCACCTTAAACACTGTATCAGTGACAGATCATTAAAGGTAATATTATTACTAGGTGCCTTTATATTAGAGTAATGTTTCAAGCGCTTTCACACAGATCTGCCCAAATAAAAGACACAATGCTGGCATTTCCCGCTGCCAAAATTGCCATTTGCAATTAAAAATTAAAACTGGCACTCTTACTATGCAGGCAATTATCTAAACGCAGCTGGCAATCTTCCTTGTTTACAGCACTGCCGTGTCATGACTTCACTCTGTTTGGAAATTTACTTCTTTTTTTTTTTTTTTTTTTTTTTTGGTTTTAAATTNTTTTTTTTTTTTTTTTTTTTTTGAGGTTTAAACTTCTCGACTTTATTTCCAACTTGAACTTCAATTGAGATCATGATGAAAATCATTAAAACAAAGGTCTCAAACTACAATTTACAGATTTTTTTTATAGTGACTACAGGCACTGCAGTAAAAATAATTCCTAGTAAATACTTCGGTGATACAACATCAGTTTACATCCATCTATGCTACAGGATGACACCTGTAAGAACCCAAACAAATGCCCTCCAAGAAGAAAGCTCAAGTTGTAAGAGTTGATTTTCACAGTAAAACAAAGGGAATGGGCAGACAGAACTTCTAAGTAAACAAAACCCCTTTTATTGAATAAAATATAACATCAGGTATGTTTCTACTACTTGCTATCTACAGCAATTTTGATCTGCTAAATAAATCTATCCACAAAGTATCTTATTAATCAGACTGTCATGGTTTTGGCATTTTTTCACTTATAACAGCTTTTATTAAAGTAGGATTTGGGGATTCCCCTGCTCTTGGGAAAGGAGCCCTCCTTATGCTATCAAGTGGCTTTTAGGGAACAGCTGTTTTTTTACCAAAGCTGCTGTAACCGCTACCTTGATTCTGGCAACAATCATGGAAATATAGTTGCTTAGAGTGTATCAATTAAATGTTCTTATTTATTTAGGATATATTTTCTGTAGTCAGAGATAGATATACCATGTATTATATCCACGATATAGATGTGCCTATCTTTCCCTGTAACTTATCACAACATTTTCACCCCGGACTACGATTCAGTGCAATGACTCCTTGCCAGACTGTATCACGCATCTTGCTCAGCCATCCAAAAGGCTTTCGAGTTAGGCCTTTTTCCCGGATATTACTCGTTAAAAAAAAATAGAGGATTGCCGACGAACTAGGGAACACCACTGACCCTAGGATACTTCGAGTAGCAGAGATCTCACGTCTCCCTCACATACCTCTCCCAGCCCACTCTCTGTGACTAAAGCAGCACAAGCCTGCAGCGCAGTGACAGTACCGCTCTCCACACAGCAATACTATGAGACGTGCATTTTAGTCACCGGCTCTCTCAGAACGAGGGTGACAAGAGGAGGCAGTTGCGAAAAAAAAGCGCGGAACAGTTAGGTACCGGCGGAGTGGGCTGTCAGCTCAAGGGCCGGTCACCGCTCTTCCTCGGGGGTGGCCCCGAGCGGCAAGTGGGCGCACCCG
>VWZK01002383.1:98516-134639 GCA_013396935.1 Baryphthengus martii | reverse complement strand
ACACTGGAATGGACTGCCCAGGGAAATGGGGAGTCGCCATCCTGGAGGCGTTTAAGGAAAGATTGGACGTGGCGCTTAGTGACATGGTCTAGTTGATGTTGTGGTGTTAGGTCATAGGCTGGACTTGATGATCTCAGAGGTCTTTTCCAGCCTCAATAATTCTGTGATTCTGTGTGAATCCATATTTAGTAATTCTGTGTTTTAGTCTTGATGCTAAATTTGACCTTCTGAACCATCTTTGACAACAACTTTCTAGCACTAGTTTTACTACCTATGAAATAGGCGTGCAAATGTACTCATTACTTCACATACATCAAAATTAAGATTTAAACAATTTTAGTGATGAAAGCAAAAACACATTAAGAACTCAGTAAGTACCAAATAAATGCAAAACAAAGCAAAAAAATAAAAACAGAACATCTGCTTTATTTCCCCAATAGAACTACTAAAAAAGGAACTTACTGCGCTGAGAGACAGTGACAGTGTCTGCAGAATATCTAGCATAGTCTTCAGCACAGTTCCACTCCACAGCAAATGAGGAAATCTAAAGTAAAACGAGATTCAGGAAAACAGTAACTATGGAGAGCTGAGGAAGTAAATTATTTCATCAAGCAATGGAGCTGCTCAAAGAGCTCTCTCTGTCCTTCACTAGGCAAGCTCATACTCAACGGAAGTCACAAAGCTTGCCACCGCTCACAAAAGTCAAGCTCGATACAATCAAAAGCCCTCCAAGAGCAAGCCAAGCAGAGCTCAGTTTAGATTGCATTTATTTCATGGGCGTTTTGCTTTGCTCCATCCATGGGAATACTAAGCAGACACAGACATTTTAAGCATGAGTTTCAAAGCCCAGGTTAAAAATACTACTGAATGTTATTTTTCAAGGAGATGTCTCAGCAGAAGTACCGGCCAAGAAATCCACTTGACCATTGTCGTCAATGGCATCACTAATCACTAAGCAGTCAATGTGAAAAGAGAACAGGAAAATGAAATCCATACTCACTTGTCTACCAGACCGGATAAGTATTTGTCTGCAACTCTCCTGATCCTCTTGTGAATGTGGTTAAAATTCACTAGCAAGAACTGAGCATGTCTCTCCAGCTCTTCTTCATTCTCCTTAGTTTTAGGCTAAAAAGTATGCCAAAGAGAAGAGTAAAGCTCTTGAGGAAAAAGATGAGCACACATTCATAAACTAAACCGAGAACATTTATACTCATTTAAAATTTTACTTTCCATGTCACCTACTTTATCAGCCATCATTGTCAGGAAAGCTTCAAACACCTTATCAGCCACAGCTATCACACACTGCATCATGCCTGAGGAATTGAGAGAAACGACAGGTTTGATTATCAGAATTACGTTTGCTTTAAAAACAATGTTTAAAAGTCAAAAAGTGTTTATATTTACTCAGCCAACGCTGAACCAAGCTATTTCAACATAAAACCAGCATTCTTGACAAGAATAAAGCAACAGCAATCTAGTGAACGCGATTAATTTGGTTATATAGTTGCTTGATTTGTTTTAGTTTTCCATTCCTGGAGATAACTTCCTAGTATCTCAAGTTACAAGATAACCTAGACAGGTAATCTTACCAGATTTGTCTTTTTGAATCGCTTTATCCTCAAAATAGCAAAACATGACTTGGAAGCGATCTTGGTCGGTTGAACGCAAGACCCTAGGAAGAGAAGAGTTTTGTGGTTGGGTTGTTCTGAGGTTTTGGTTTAGTTTTTGTGTCACTTGGTTTGTTTTCTTTTGTTTTTAAACATCTTCAACAGCAATCTATGTCCTTTAATGTCACAGTACACACCACACACATACGGCAACTGTTCACGCTGATTTTAAGTCTCTAGTAAGCGTGATATTGCTGTTTGTTTCTACACTCAACTAACAGGGCTCAGAAGTTAAAATGCTTGTTTGCCACTGAGAGAATAACTTTCACACCTCAGAAGTGTGAAATCTGATGATGGTTCACTTACACAGTCATCACAAACATATAAAGACGGTACAATCTTTGGCTTTTCTACGGTCTTTGCATTGGTTGAATTTGCATGATGGCAATATCACTTATTTAAAAATTGTTTCTAAAATACAGCCAAGATGTTTCTGGAAATCGTTGTCCCTGCTGTTATTGTCAAAGTAAAAATATCATGGAGAAGTTTCTTCCTATTTCGCTTACTGCTAGACCTCCACCTCACCTTTCAGCTACACACTTGTTTGATTAACAGCAATAAATATAAGGGGAAAAAAATTGTGAAATCAATATGTTTGATTAGTACAACCTAATACACACTACTGAGGGGAAAAAAAAGTACACTACAACCAATTTTTCTCAGCTCCTACTTTACAGAATAGGCAAGTGTCGACACCGTCCTTCAGAGGCGCAAGCACAGGAACATGCAGAGGATACATTATGCTTGACAAGACATTCCTTTAAACAATCCTTTTGTCCATCTGCTATTAGTTCTTATACAGAGGAGATCCCATTTTCTGGGCCCTATTATATTATTTCATCCTTTTTATGCACCCTAAAGGCATTTTTGCACAGATGAATTCCCAATCTTGGGATTTTTAATAGAGCTAATGTGACTCAAAATACTGATTCTCATTTATCTTAGTGTCAAGTTCTGACTTGAACACTCAAGTTTCAATTTATTTATTTTTTTCAAATTCATCATTGAAAAAAATATACATATATACCTCATATACTCTAGGCGATAAACAGAAAGGAGATAGGTAGACATGGCAAAGTCCAACTTATTGATCAACGCTGACACTTCTGGAGGAGGATCCAAGAGATTTATTATGGTACTCCGCAATTCATTTAATTCAGCCTAGAGATGAATACATAAAGTTATCTGAAGTGGGAGTACTATATTAGTTTATGTTCTGAAAAAATCTGCTTTCAGCTATTACTCTTTTTCCTTTTTAATTTTCATAAGCAATATGCCTGGATGCCTCTGTCTGCAGACTAAGACCAACCAGCTCTGATTCAGCAAGTCACAGTTCTTCAAATACAGAATTCAACAGAATTAAATACTGGAGGCAAGCTCCCTGCTGAAATAACTGCTAGCTTCCATGCAGTTACATCAACAAAGGAATACATTTCCTACAATAAATGTATGTATTTTTGATCAAAAATAACCTCATCTAGCTTCTTAAACTTCATGGATCCGCTGTGCCATTCTTTGATGTCACGGAACTAAATATCTAGGCACAATGCAGACTTCTGGATTATTTGGGAGCCAGATAAGGACATTTCGTAAGTCGCAACTCTTTAAAATCCACTTTACACTGCTACCACAAATAGTCCTCAGGTAAAATCTATCCTGCACACACTAGGGAGAGAGAAGTAAAACAGTACCAAGCCAGAGGATAAAAAGGGAGAAAACTCAAAATTTCTTGAGCATTTCTTGGAAAAACAATGTCTTGTCTCCTTCCAAAGATTGTTTTGGTTTTTTTAAACAGTGCAAGTTTCATCTGTCAAAATAGTGCAGTTACCTTCTAAACACTTGAAATAGCACTCACTAAAACTAAATCCAAGTCATTTATGCACAGTGTTGTCTTAAGAGTAGTGTAAAAAAGCCTCTTTTTCACTAATAAGAGGCAAGTATTTCAACAACCCATGGTTACTATGTTTTAACACTGATGGACGTTATGGAAGGAGAAAATATAAGAAACTAATTCTTACAGAAGTCACGGTATCGTTCTTCATGGCAGAATTGTACTGAAGAACAGATCGAAGTGGTTCTTTGCTGGGAAATGTGAGTAATGGAGACTTGGTGGCAATTTCACATACACCTTCATACCATTCTTCTGGCCAGAGACCTGGAGCACAAGAGGAAGGTGAGGTGGAGGAGAAAAGTAGTATTAAGATTCACATAGTTAACCAGCATTATCAAACTTTGTACTACTTCCTAGGGCAAATTTTCCATGCACTTAAGCATGAACGTTCAATACAAGTGATCTACTTCTGAGTGATGCTTCTCAATAGGTAAGAAATTTCTACCTGATTTCCACCATATCCCATGTGTTTGACCTTCCATTTCAGAAACTTAGCCATAAAAACTCATACTTAACTAAGGCTAACTGCTGTATTAGGTTAGGAAAAAAAACCAAACCCAAGTACAAAAACAAGTTGCACTGTGCCCAATCTCATCACAAAACAGGGCAAAGATGTAAAGAAATTCCATCATAGAACTCTCGCATAAGCTGTTTGTTTTTTAGTGCCTTTATGCTTTTAATTTTTCTTCAGCCTACTGTGAACAGTTTGCAGTGACACTTAGATTTGTCAAGAGTTTAGATGTGTGCAGCAATGCTGCTCTCTCAGAATTTATACTACCTGATCCTTCCACAGCAAATCCCATCAATACGGAATACAACCAGAAGTCACGGAACAGCTTTTGCAACCTGGGCTTGGCCTCCTTGATGGGTGGCAAACGTCTAGTGAGCTACCAAAGACAAAAAAAAAAACCAAACATAATTAAATGGTAAAATAACTTAATTGCCTGCTGAGGAATAAATTCATCTATCTTCTTTGCTACAGTTTACCAAGGTAATATTCTTTGTTGCCTATGAAAGCTAGTTATCACATTACAATTGTTACACTGAAGAAAATTAGATCTTGTTAGAATATCTGAAATGTTAACATTTAAGATGCTTGAAATAATTTCCTTTGTTTTACACAGGAATGATACCATGCTGATACAGTAACCTCTGAAGAGAATACATAATATTAGTGTACTATCAACTGCAGAGGAAGAGACCACACGGTCCTTTAAACTGTGTTGAAGACAATGTCATACGACTTTGCTTCAGTGCAAAGGAACTCAAAACCAAATAAATATTAGTCAAACATACTTCTGGTTGCTATTGTTTATTGGCCTTGTGGAAATACATTGAGGCACCAATTAGGGATCTTTCATTGTTCGCACCCACGCACACAATTACATCAGTTCTGGAGAATTTACTGTCCAAATAAGCAAGTAAAAGGGCATTATCTTCAACACATTTATTAAAATTCTCCAATACTTTTTGCACAAACAGTTGCTACCTCCATAGCTCTCACTGAGAAGCAGAGTTTATACACCCAGCCAGTGCAATATACAATTACATATAAATTATAAAACAATAATATAAATGTTTGTAACATATATATTTAGAAATACAGATTTATGTAACAAAGTTCATCATGTGTTATCCTAAAAAGTGTTAGAAGCACAGGCAGTGTTTAAAAAATGAAAGGAATGGCCCATTAAACTGTGAGCTTTATTCAACGTGACTGTGCATTATTACTGTAAACTTTGTTAAGAAAATGTTAGATTCTAATCTAGCTTCAAGTTTTCTTTAACTGTACAATAATTCCCTTGAGGTATGAAAGCAGCAGTATTTCAGAAAAACCTTATATAAAGCAAATTTTGGATATGTTTCTAAATTAAGAGGCAGATTATCCATTTAAAAAAAAAAAAAAAAAAAAAATTCCTTCTATTGTAGTGCGGAATGGCACTGTGGTAAAAAGTCACTTGTGAAAAACACAAATGTTTGCACCAATATAGCACTGACTGAAGAAGCTCAACCCCGGTAACAACATTGGCCCTCGACAACATTTGGAGTAAGATGCTCCCCATTTCAGCACAAAATAGCAGTGACATGGCTTTTGCTAGTGATTAACAGTCAAGTTTACGTGCATGCTTGACTTTGAAACTTTACACAGCAATTTTTGCTCAAAGATCTTTCTCAAAAGTGAACAAGTACCTTCAAAGCCATAAAAGTAGTTCAACAAACAACATACAATTCAGCAGAGATCACCAGGCAAGGGAGGGATTTTGGCTGACGAAGTCAGTTTAGCAGTGTTTGGTTTGGAGAATGTTTACTTTGGGAGATACACAAAAACCTAGCGTCAAAGTTCAGACTTAAAACTCTGCCATTCCCCTTACTTGAGCTATTCAACACATCCTTTTCGAACAGTGGCTTAAGAGGTAAGCTTCATTTACATCTTGTCTTATTTTGGGTAGATCTGACCAAAGCCATAGCTACTGCAGAGCTGGGGAATATTTTGTCTGTGTAAGTGCAGCTAAGCAACAATTGAACGATGGTGAAGATGGGAATGTAAAGTTGGGAACTACAGACAGCAAACTTTTCTACGCCAAAAGCAGAAAACATTTATCAATGAACAGAGTATCTCAGCTCAGAGGGCAAAACTTCTGGGGGTGGGAAAAAAAAAAAAGGTATGAATTTAGGAACAAACAATTAAAAAAAAGACTGACTCAAGTTGTTCTGTGACAGTGTAAAAAGTGTTTAGAAAGCACCTTCTGTGGATCCTTCCTCGTTGCAGAAGAATTCATTTTGTGTAAGGGATAATCACATGAAACGCTTCTTAGGATTTCTGGCTAATTAGATTAGGGAGAGAATTTTGAAAATTAAACTGTTCAGTTACTTCAGTTCTGCTATAACATGTTTGAAAAGATTTTCCTTTCAGTACTGGTTTCATTCACAGAGGTACAGGTATGTGTATCTATATATTTTACTTCTACAGAACAGCTCTTTGGACTATTTGCTAATTTAAAAAACATTCTAATCCACACTGTAGGAAGATTTTTGGTTTAACAGTGCAGTCCCACTATGGTATTTCATGCAAATGCACGTCTTTCTCCAGGTTTGTTGTTAAATCCCTACATATCCTCTATTCCATCAAATTTTAGCTTTGCTTTTCCAAAAATACTCCCATAGAACTCCCATTTTCTGTTGCAGCTACAAAATGTCTGTTTTTTAATTTCTTACAGTACATCTCAGCCCTCTGGTATGCTCCTGCAGTGGATGCCTAGTCCCTCCTCCTATCAAGCTCAAATCTTCAGTCTTATCTTCGCATCATATTTTTAGCATAGATTAGTAGCACAGTTAGTACACATTTAAAGTGTTACATGTTTATAAATAGTCCTGCATATTTTAGGTAACAAGTTTGTTACTGCTGAAATATGCCAATAATGACAACTTCCATGGGAGGGTCAACCAGTTTTTGGCAGGCTGGAGGCATTATGTAAGCAAAACTCATTTCCAGTAAAACATATTTATTCATCTAACTAAGCTTTGTTCCACTAAAAAAAAAATAAAAAATTTAAAAAATGCTGTCAAATAGGGTAACTACAGACCTTCTGCTGTGACAGAATTCAGTGTGGACCTACAATTAGAGAACAGGTACCTTAAATTCAATTACTCTATGATCTCTCAACTGTGTCATGTTGTCTTCCAGGTCCTGACCTGTCAGAATGAAGTTCCTATTTCATTTGCTTGCCCTTGCTCTCATCATAACCTCCACACTTTGTGGAGTCAAGGACTTCACTGAGCATTTTGAAAGTCTTAAAGATGGACAGCCACATGAAAATGGGACTTATGATATGCCAGACTTACCACCAGAGTTCCACAGAGAAAATACTATCACTAATGACTTGATTCCTGAAGAGGAGGAGGAAGACGACTATCTAGATCTCGACAAGATACTAGGTGAAGATGACTACAGTGACATTATTGACGCTGGCCCATACATGGTTTCTGAAATTCAGCAAGGAAATATTCTTGAACTGTTCCAAGGCAAAACCAGAATCCAGCGCCTCAACATCCTCAATGCAAACTTTGCCTTCAACCTGTACCGCAGTGTGGCAGACAAGGCCAACTCTTCTGATAATATTCTCATGGCTCCTGTTGGCATTTCCACTGCAATGGCTATGATTTCTCTGGGTCTGAAGGGTCCAACTCAACAGGAAGTATTGTCTGTTCTTGGTTTTCAAGACTTCGTTAATGCCAGCACCAAATATGAGCTCATGACTGTTCATAATCTCTTTCGCAAACTCACTCATCGGCTATTCAGGCGCAATTTTGGTTACACGCTGAGGTCTGTCAATGATCTTTACATTCAGAAGGACTTTTCTATTCTGAATGAGTTCAGAAACAATATGAAAACATACTACTTTGCTGATGCCCAACCAGCTGATTTTTCCGATCCCAACTTCATAACCAAAACCAATGAACGCATCTTGAAGCTGACTAAAGGATTAATAAAGGAAGCTCTTGTGAATGTAAACCCTACAACACTGATGATGATTCTCAACTGTCTCTACTTTAAAGGTAAGAATCTGTTATTTCAATCTTAGTAACATATTTTCTCAGTTTGCAGTTCACTGCATACTTCATTAAAAATCCCAGACTGAACTAGTCTACAATTCAAAAAAGCCTATTGACTCACTTACTAAAAAGAATCCCTATTAGCCCATTATTTGCAGGTTTCTGCAGCACACTGATGTTCCAGTCATGCCCTGAAACTAGTGGGTATTGTACAAATACAGCAAATTCTTATCACATCCAAGATCTTGTAGTCTAAATGTGAGACTAAAAAACAACACATGAATGCAGAACAGCCTCAGAAAGCATAAGGTTTGTAGGAGTCTCAGAGGCAAGGTATTAATTAATGGGCAAGTTCTTAGTCACATTCAGTCCTACTTCAAGTTAGTGGCTTCATTGAAATGGTACAGGTTGATTGTCACTCAAACATTTCTGAAGTATTCAGGATTCATAGGAATGACTATGAAGAATTTCAGCTGAAAGTATGTATTTTTTCGTACGGTAAGAGTATGATCCTTGTCAAAAAGCCTACACAGGGTATTGAAGAGAGTAACGATACCAGGAACAATATTCTTTTACAACTAAAACCAATTGCATTCATTACTTGGAATATTTCAGTTTATTACGCATGAACTGTGCTGATTACAGGCTCCTACATGTAGCACTATAGGCTGAACAATTAAAGAGGTCTGAAGTAATGACTGTACAGTATATTCTTGTTATAAATCCTGATTTTCTTATCTACTTACATTTAAACTAAGAGTCCATGATGACATTATCAACATTAGTTGAAGGTGACTTAAAATACAGGATAGATTAGCACAAAACGATACAAGGTTTGAAAGTACAACCTACTCCTTTCCATAACTTACTAAGGTGTTTTTTTCCCCCTGTGACACCCATGCTTCCAGGACACAAGTGCTCAAGGGCCCTCTTACACCTCCCTTCTCAGTATTTGATTATAGGAACTTATGGGAACATCATTCCTATAAGTTTATGAAATGGTCCTTTTCCCCACTCACTTCCAAGGCATTACTTCCTTGAGTAATGGCAGCTGTCTCTTTGAAGACCTGAAGCAGTCGCTAGCATAACATCCAAATAATCCCCTGTTCCAAAGTACCAGCCAAAAGGGACTTATTTGTATCCTTATGTACGTCTCTGATGATCATATTAAATACAGGGTTTTACTGTCCATTAGACCATCCTAAGAAAAGGATTATGCAAAGTGAAACAGACATTTTTTCCACAACTGGGTCAAATTTAAAATACCTTTTTGTTTTATTCTGAAATTATTAAATACTTGTGCTACCTCAAAGTAACAAAAACACCATCAAAAATTAAATAGCTTTAGTACTGGAACTCCTGAGTCATCAAGGTCAAAAGGATTTTTGTTTGTTAGGTTTTTTTCTACTCCCCATGGAGTTCTCCTAAGTCCAAATTGCCTTAGAGCTGTCTGCTAAAGGCTGTAATTTCTAACCCTCAAAACCAGAAAGATCCATTCTATATTGTTGTTTCCCCTTCTTTTGTCTTACAGCGACAGCCTCCTGGTAGTTCCATTTCAAGCGGAACTGAACTTTTTAAAAGCAAGTTCTGCTCCTGGTTCCCTAGTTTCCCCACTAGTCCTTCTAGACATGTGAATTTTTGTCCCGATCGTTCTATTTACAATATTTACACAGTCTGTACCTTTGCAGACAAGCTCTGTTAAGCTCTCAGAGCTAAGACACCTGAGTATTCTCAGGTATATGGAGCTGCTCAGTACAAGTGATACTGAGTAATGGGACACTTGCCAAACACCATGAAGTCCCAAGCTCCTTTTATATTAAATAGTATCAAGAAACTACTGGAAAGTATTCACATAGGTAAGAAGTAATTCTACCTTGTATAGGTGTTCAGTCTACCTCCAACTGAGATCTACCCTCCATTCTGCAGAGGTCTGAACAACCATTAATGAGCTTCCTATCAAGCAGGAGCTGGTTATTTTAGTCATGGTAGATCACAGCAGCTTTTGATAACTGGCAGATTTTCACAGATCCAAAACTGCTTCTGTGAGATTCTAGTTACAAATGCAAGAAAGTCATTAATCAGTGGAGACAGCTTCTGCCACTGCAGATGGATCTAAAAGGCATCTTGGTGGGAAAATTCAAAACAAGAAGTGGTAGAAGTCAAAGTACCAACTTGTTTTGGCCAACTCCAGAAGACTACATGCCTCCTGCTGGAGAGCTGTATTTTACCTCAAGACAAAAACATCTGCAAAAGTGAATTAAAGAAAAAAGTTTCCCATCTTCTCTCTTTTGCTAGGTAGAGCTGATAGGGCTGCTGAAGCTCCTTCAACCCACACAGCTTTGCGTCTTAAGGTAGCTAGAGTCCTACGCCTGTGAATTCTGCTCCCTAAAGAACAGTCAGATGTCATTTCTCCTGAGCTGAGAGACAATTTGTTTGGGAACAGCATAAACCATTCTATATCCCATTCCCTTCAGAATATTAAGCGCAATCTGATCACTTCTCAAATTGTTCCCCATAGACTCAACATATGAAGAAACTATTGGACGGAAAGTTGGACTTAAGGATTTTTTTTGTTACTTCACAGTCAATTTGGCAAGTCAGATTAAGGATTTCGGAATCACTTGCAACCTTTTAAAAAAAGGCTACCAATTAAGGTTAAATTTGTAGTCTTTCCACACAGTTACAGTCGCACTCCCCAAGTACTTGCTTGCCAACAGTGACCTAAAATCCAGAGCTTTAACAGCAAATACCTGAAACCGTATTTCTACTATAAAATTCTAGCTTTGTCTGCCCATTAAGAAAAGAAAAAGCGTTTCTCCCAGAACCTCAGTTCCAAAAAGAGATCAGTAGGAATATCACTTAAAAAAAAACAACCCAAACAAACACTTTATTTTACACAGTGAACAATTATTTGGGGTTTCCAAAGAATCTTCACATAGAAATATTTGAACTCTGATGGCAAAGCTTTCTGGAATGCAAAGTACATTGAGTTGTGTTCTCTGGGCATAAAACTGACAGACAGGCTTGCGTAGCTGTGCTGAAATCACATCAAACTGGGTCATAAAATCAAGCAGTCAATACCTAAACTCTTTAGGATGCTTTAAGACAGAAAGTTAACTGGCTTGAATGGACTGAGTCAAGGTATAATGCCTTTGGCATTAACATCTTTTATGCAAAAATGAAAACAGGCGTTACTTAGCTTGACATTTCTGATGCTTGAAGCAGTCTGGTTTCAAGTATCAGATCTCTCAGAAAATACAGCTGTGTCAGTTGTTTGGCTAGGTGCAAACCCTGTCAAATACTTTGCTGTATGAACTTTGTAATTTCTAGGTTCCTTGCAGAAAAAAAATAGTACACATCAAGCCCTTTCAAGTCTCCAGTTTGTGCTTACCTGCTTTTCTAATTCAGAACATTCAAATCAGCAAAATGTTAAGTTAGAAAGAAAGGTAGGAATTTTAAAGTCACTTTAAAACTTGTTTACTTATTCAGGCTTAATTGAAATCAACCACCTCCTACGGTAATTCCAAATTGATATGAATTAAAACTTAACATAAATTGTTATTCTGGGAATATTTTATTAATCAAGGATCTTGGGCTTCTTTGTTTACCTGTCTCCCGCATTGTATTAACAGGAACTTGGGAGAATAAGTTTCCCGTGGAAATGACAATGAAGAGAAGTTTCCGACTAAATGAGAAGCAAACAATAAAGGTTCCTATGATGCAGACTAAAGGGAACTTCCTAGCTGCTGCAGACCCCGAGCTAGACTGTGGTGTGATCCAGCTCCCGTTCGTGGGGAACATCAGTATGCTGATTGTACTTCCGCACAAACTCTCTGGCATGAAAGCCCTAGAAAAGCAGATAACACCTCAAGTGGTAGAAAAATGGCAGAAGAGCATGACGAACAGGTACCTGCTGAAAAGTACATCTTGTTAAAGTCTTAATATGTTTTCTTGATGAGACTGGCAAGGGTAACTAAAGAGTACAGAAGATAACATAGGATATTTTGATTAAAAATACTAAACCTAAACCCCAAAAAGATGGATTTATTGAATCAAAAATCAGGCCCAATGATCTCTCGAAGTTAAAATGCCATCAAGGATTCAAGAATGATTGAGATGGAAGATTCTAATGGAGTTCAAAAATTCTTTCTATTAAGTATCAAATGCTATAAAGAAAAAGTTATAACTGCTAAGGTTTACTATGAGGAAGAAAACCAGCAATTTGATAACAGGTTATTTGTGGAGAATAATGTCAATCCTATGGAAAGCAGCCTACATTCAGCACTGTGCATTTCAACATATCTGTTGTGTAAAGGCACACGTTCGGTAATCAACAATGGACATCACAATTACGAGAGAGGGGAAAAAAACCAAACCCACACAGCCTCTCTTGTGCAAGAGGACAGACTAGGTGGTATCTGCCTACAGACTTGATAAAAAGAGCCGGTTTGATGGGCTATACAGGAAGCCAATCTATTTCTATTGTATACAATAAGCAACAGCTCTCCGATTTAGTACTCCAGAAAATCCGACCGTTCCAATATTTATTACAAACATATCCAACCATGCACTGAACTGCTCAAAGCCACGTATCTTACATAACTAATGTAAATCATCATAAGTGAAATACTAACTAGACAAACTGAAAGCTTTAGGAGAGGAATTATTTTTTAAAAAACCACAACTCAAAAATAATGTTGCCCAAGTTTTGAAAGTAAAACAGTCTTGTATAGTTCTGTGTCCTGCTTGCCAAAGATAGCAAAAATACCCAAACCACAACAGATATGTAAAGCAAAGGAGTTATGCAAATATGTATCTCCTCAATGTTTTTTCTTTTGTTTTTATTCTTACTAGAACAAGAGAAGTGGTTCTGCCTAAATTTAAGCTGGAGAAGAGTTATAACCTGATTGGTTATCTGAGATCCATGGGAATAGAAGAACTGTTCAATGAAAAAGGCGACTACTCTGGTATATCAGATGAGAAAGTCACCATTGACAGGGTATTTACACTTCTCTCCATTTCCTTACCGATTAAAATATTATTATTACCCAAAAACATGGCAACAAAGTAAAAGTAATTCACAATAAGATAAAATAGTATCTTTTTCCTCATCTTTCCTGGAGGACATAGAAGGGATGTGGGTTTTCCAGTCATATAACAAGGAACATGTTTAATCAGATGTCAAAGGCTCTAAAGCATTATGGTCAGTCAGGAACAAGCTTATTCACAAACCAAAATGAAAGGATTGCTGCCACATAGGGAGCTACCAGCAAAAATGTCACAAGGGGGCCATGTGCGAGACGCGGAGGGAGGGCAGGCTGTGAGCACATCATCTGACTATACAAGATTCTCAATTTATTTATTTTTTTTCTGTTTTCTTTTTTGTTTGTTTGTTTAAACAGTTCAATCATCAAGGCACAATAACTGTGAATGAGGAAGGCACAGAGGCTGGAGCAATAACCAACGTCGGGTTCATGCCTCTTTCTACTCAGATTCGCTTTGTTGTCGACCGCCCCTTTTTATTTCTGATCTATGAACATCGTACCAGTTGCCTTCTGTTCATGGGTAGAGTTGTCAACCCAGCCAAGTCTTAAAAGCAGAGACCACCTCTAACATGCTGTTATACAGGAGCTGTATAATTACACGTTAATATACCAGTATCATAAAGGAAATCTTATTGTCGTATTAGCTAGTACAAAAAGCCACTGGTATCAGAAGAAAATATATTATCTACAGGTAGTTTCATATGAATGGACTCATAGCAGTAGGTAATTTGACTGCAATTTAAAATGGTTAGTGCCATGTATCGATGCAAGTGTATTAAAAAAAAAGTAAATCACAAAGTACCTTACACTTTGTTTTCTACTTCAGTGTATAAAATGTAATCAATAAAATATTTAGACTATCTGGATTCTTGAAGTTTAGCTCTAAAATTTACATTAGGATGCCAGGAATAAGGAAATCGGGAATACCTGATCAGTTTTAGAAGCCTAATTGTTTCCTGGGTATTTTACATAAATCTAACTTGAAAAAGAGTAGGCATTTACATTCTTTCTTTTGCTTGCATCATTTAACATTCCATAGACTTACACAGCATGAAGCTTATGGACCAGTGTACCAAATACTACTACAATTATTTGCTCCATACACAAAGCTTTTACATGACAGCCAAGGAAATACTGGTGTTAGATGATGAAGAGCTGGTATTGAATAGGAAGCTCCAATGTTTCTCTATTCCTGCCTCACATTATGCTTAATTAGCTTAATTAGAAGCCCACTATTTGGGAGACAATTTTCAGTATTGAAGGTTCACAGCAGAAATCATTAACATTCATGTACATGGTTTATAGTTTTATCTATATTAAAAAAGAAAAGCATATTCAAAAGATGAAATATTAATGCCCCAGATTTAATTAGTTTACCAATCATTAAATGAGTTGGAGCATATGAAATGTGGGAGTTTTGAGACTCAAGTAACAGGAATTATTCAAGAGAAAAGCAAATCAGCTACTGCTCAAAACTCATGATCTTCATACATTGTGCAAGAAAGTCAAATATTTGCTTCAACAACCATAATGTAACCATTAACTCTTCTGGCACTATGTGACTCTATTTAAAGGTCACATTGGTTAAGAAAAATGCAGTTATCACCAGCTATTCAGAACAAAAATATCATCAATGAAAATCTGAAACAGAAAAGTACTTCCATAACATTTATATTAACTCTCTAACAAGCACTAACCTTTTCTCACTATACAAGGAATGATCTTGCTTTCACCCAAATCAGTGCTGGCATCCCTGACAGCTGAAAAACACCACCCACCAGAACTCCCCTCTCCACACAGGACTAGCTTGTTCATGTAAAAACTGAGCACCTACTGAATAACAGCAATCCAGACAGGATCTGGCCCTTGTGATCACTGGTGTTTTCACAAACTGCTCATGTTGGAAGCAGATGGAAGAGATAGGGGAAGGAAAAGAACAGCTCTTTGATCTTTAGCTGGTGCTAATTTTAGGCCCTTCTCTTTGTAAAGTTTCAGTAAAGAGGTCTGTGAGAGCGGAGTATGAAATGAATGATTTTTTTCTGCTTGTTAATGGGCTGTGTGCTATGAGCAAGTTACAAGCAGGCATGCCTACTGCAAGTATGTCATACATTTGCCTCTTCTGTCCCACTAATTCTGCAGGAAAAGTTCGACAGAAGAATTCAACTTTAGGAGGGGAGAAAGTGACATGAGGTTTTTTTTGTTCTCCAGTAAGTTTAAGGTTTTTTTATAGATCTTTGTCTACATTTAGCCATATCAGGGGCTAAACTAGAGCAGTTGCTCTGTCACCCAATGGCCTCTCCCAAGTAGAGAAGGGAAATCAAGAAAACAAGAGAAGATGCGTGGGTTGAAATGAAAATGGATTTGATGAAACAGTGAAACTACCAGTGCCAATATAAAGCATACAAAGTTATGCTCAGCCCAGCAAAGCTCTGGTGGTCACAATGAACAGGAAGGCAGTTCTCAGGAGAAGGAAGAAGCAGGAGAAGCCCCCTGTCCTCAGGAAACTCCCCGCTTTGTACTGAGCATGACATTTCTGGTCTGGAGTGCACCTATAGCCAACTTAAAGTCAGCTGCCTTGGCTGACTAGAAGCTGCTAACAGCCTGCAGACCATGGCTAGCCTATAATTCTACCCCAGCAAAACCAGGAAAATCTTTCGGACATTTTCTGTAGAAGGTACAGCAGTTAGGCAACGAGTCTTACGGACCTGGAAAACTGGTTTAGACATATCACAATTTCAGCTGGAGATCTATAATGGTTGTACACCAATTTTTGACAGAATTAGTAGTTATACTTTGTTAAAATAATCATCTTTTTCCCCTAGAAAAAGTTGTCATCCAAGACCAAAACCTGACATATACCAAAATAAATGAGTATATAATGGTCATAAGTGTCCTTGCACATTTCCTAAAATGCTTTCAGCACAACAGTCAATTGTAGTTTCAGAAGACACAGGACACTTTCTCATCTTACTTCCTCCTTTCTCAATGATTTTTTTTGTTTGTTTGGCTTTTTTTTTCCTTATTTTCCTTTTAAGAAGCAGAATTCAAATGCCAAATGCCAAACTAAGATTTATTTATAACTCTGTTTCTATTAACGTCTGGTTTTCACTTTTCTCTTCAGGCTACACATACATGCTATTTATTACATTAGACGCCCAACATTATTCAAAGAAATATTCCCCGTGGTATTATTTAGCTCATGAATCTCTTGAATTCACGACCAGCAACAACCTAACCCTCAAATCACAAAAGATTACTTATTTTAAAGAGATATGTCATCATTAAACAAATGTTTCCCCTCAACCTTAGAGTGAGAATTATTTTACAATACTGCTACATTCCTCTCGGATGCTTACTCCTACACTAGTTGTTAATCAAACCATTTGACCACGAAATAGCACTGATATTTGATATATGTGAGAAAAATTATCCTGTCTGCAACAACCAAATCATTGGATACTCACCACGGCAATAACAGGAATAAGCACACCCAGATTCCCTGCGCTACTGGAAGCCTGGAAAAGAAAAAAGGAAGTTATCAAAACATCTACAAGAACTTTTGCTACTGTCTATGCAAATGACATTGCCAATTACAGCTCCATATCAAGCAAATAGATGTGCATGAGGTGGCCAAGAGAACACCTTCAGAAAGCCACAGGACAGGGACACCCAAGAGTCTTTCAACAAGGCTTTTCAGGTGGCTCTCCATAGACCAGGCTGTCTCTCATAAAGGCCATTTTCCCTTTTCAGCACACAGTCCTCTATATTTGGAAACCAGATGTCATGCCTTGAGCTAAAGGGGGAGGGAAATATTCGTGGATACCATATCTACTCTGACATCCAACAACTGCGAGAAAAAACACATTAAATGGGTGGCCACAGGCAAGTGTAAAATGTTTTCAAATGTCTAACTTCATCACCAAAACAAAAGCCAAAAATAACAATTCTGTAAAGAGACATCATATCCAAGAACTTATTTAAGCAGGGTGAGCCGCCTTTTCCATTGAAATATATGAAGCATAAGGAAAAAAAAAATTCCTTTGATTTTTTAGGACGTTTTTAATTGCACTCTATGCAACAAGTGTGTTTGCTCTTGGGCAAATACAGTGCTCAAAAACTGAAAACATTCACTGCAGACAGCATGTTGTCCCTCACCTTCTCTGATAAAGCAAACCATGATATCACAGATAACACGCTCAGAGACATCTCCTCTCTGAAGTCTTTCCCTACTTCCCCATATCCTTCCACCTTGGAGATGGGAGGGAGAGAACTCTCAAGCTTCCTCCTTGCAAAAGAGAGACCAGGTACAGAGACCACTAGTTCCACAGAGAGGAGGCAATGTAGACATGCTAACAGGGTACAGCTTTGCATGAAGTGGAATAGACCAAAAGAAAGCAATTTAAAAAAAAAAAAAAAAGAAAAAGAGAGAGATGAAGTGGAGGGAGAGCAAGGGAGAAGAGCGCGCACAGCAAATATTCTTCAGATGAAACAACAATGACACAACCCAACTAAAACTTTAGTTATCTTCCCTATAGTATACATGATAAATCAAAACAAAAAAAAGGACTCTTAAATATTTCTGAAGGGAATAAAAGAGCATCAGCCAAGTCACTCTAAGGGGTAGGAATGACTGGAAAAAGTCACTGGTTTTTTTTTTCTGTTGTTAGCAGCAAGACAGTCCACTGCACATGCAGAGTCAGAGTAGAGATGGATGCTAACTGAGATAGCCAGAACCCAGGACACGTCACCAACAGACAGAACTGTATAAAATCCACTTCTCTACCAGCATTTTTGTTACACAAAGGGATTATCAGCCTCTTTATGATAATAAATGGCACTGAGGATGAAGAATATGCAATGACTCCCACTGAGGATACCCAAGGGACAGTCATGTTTACTATTGGCAATATAAAGAAAGAAAAAACAAACACCCACTTATTTTTCTTCCCCTCACCGAGGCCACTTTTGCAGGGTTGAAGGATCTGGCTTAAAACAGAACAAATAAGCCACTGAAGCATCTTAATGGTTAGTGAGCAAATTGAAGCCCATGAAACGGTATGCCGAGAAACAGAGGACACAGGCGAACTGTCTTAACAACCATCAAATTAAAAACTGACTTCTGTTCAGGAGCACGGCATGCGCAGTGCTTTACCTACTTGAACTCTTCTTGAAAAACCAAGTAACCCAGTCTTCAGAATACCTTTCGTAACTTTTACTCTATACTGAATGAGTGCTGCAGTGAAAACAGCTATCAGCATCTTCATACTAAAGAAACACTGCCTCCTAGCTCTAATCCATGTTAAATCAATCACTTATTTTCCAATTGCCGACAAATTTAAGTCAACGCAGTAGTTTGTTCCCCATAGCGATTCCAAAACTGAAACAGTGAAAGAATCTCTCTGAAAGGTGAAGGATGGAACCTAATTTAGATGTGTCACTTTAGAGCAATGTTTACAATCTGGTTTTCACTATTTCAGCTCACTCGTTTGTAGTTAAAAGAACCTATGAAATTTGTGGAGATCTTTCACCACAAACTTCATGAAAAGTAGATTCTAGAAATGCCCTAGTTCCCTTTTAGAAGATTTGGCATCCCTGAAAAAACACAGTCTATCTGCAAAGCAAACATTCATTTCAGAGGATTTACCACGACACTTCACCCACCCCATGAAAGGATAAAGGCAGAACTTAGTACTATTAAAGTGCAGCACGCACAGAAGGGGAGAAAACAATAGAGGTTAAAAATCAAAAAACTATATCAGTCCCCTTAGTACTAGGAAAATGTGCCTATTTCAGAAGGAAGTGTTACTCATCTGCCCTAAAAATCAGTGAACAACTCCCAGATCACATCTCCAAGAAAACCTTAACCTTCCACTATGAACACATCTGAATTATGAAAACCTTCAAGTGCATCTTTTTGTATATAAAAATCACTATTAAACACCAATTTTTTACAGTTGTCCTAAGGAAGCGCTTAGTATACTGGAAAGTTCCAACATTGGAACACTAGGGAGGAACACCACTGGAGGAAGCTTCTGATTTTTGATGACTAGGAAGCAACCTCATTTTGCTTTTCAAACAATAATATAAATCTCCTGAGTAGAAGTCAAGGTTAACAGCTTATTTATTAATACATTTTAGAGCAAAGATGAGAGGAAGTTGTTGTGGGAAAGGCTGAGATTTTTGTTTGCTGCTCAAAATAGAATTTTACTCTCTAAATAAAGCACTTCTAAAAATCAGGAGGTATTTTTATAAAAAGTTTAACTTTTACTTCACTGTACTGTTTCCATTATAAGCCTAGAAAGATACGCCTGGATCTTGGAAAAAAACATGATGCACCCATTCATAACAGAAATTTGAGATTAGTCCAGATGACAAATTGGCTACAAGCTGGAGGTTGACCTAGAGGACTTCCTGAAGTCCCTTCCAACCTGAGTTCTCCTATGGTCCTACAATAGCACTAAAATTAAGTGGAATTCTGTCACATCTAAAGACTCTTCAAGAATTAGTTCAGTAGTCAGTGTTCTGTATTTCTCTTTGCAGTTCTGCCTCAATCAGCTGAATATTCCAGATGGTTTACTCAGGCTCACACAAAATGAGACTCAGTTGACCAATAGGTACACTACTGCTTTGTCTCACATACTGTGCACAGATTCAGGAGGTATCTGGAAGGCATTAGAGACCTGCAATCATATTCCATGACAGGAACAAATTCATAGGTTAAGGAAGCAGGATTTTTGTCTCTGTGTGTAAGGGTGTGGGATTGGTTTAAACGACACACAGAAGACCATGCTTAGTAGTGCTGTCTGTATAAATGCACAGCTGTATACAATAAAAAACAGGGAATATCTGACCTTCAGTGCTGGTCCTTTTTCACTTGCTCTCTCACTAGCTCTCTTTCCTTCAAGCCCAAGCTGAACAAACAGTTCCAGCAGGTTCATCAGTAGCTCATCCACAAGGTGTTCTCCTTGAATGTTAGCAGCGATGTTAGCGAGGGCATTAATGACCGCTAAGGAACAGTGTCTGAGAAGAAAGAACAGTTATATCGTCAGGACTTTCTTCATAATGCTGATAGTAACTCTTTTAATAAGGCTACTGACATTTTTTCACTCAGATTTCTTTTTTAGAGGGGAGTTATTTTTTGGTTTTATGACAGTGGCATACCACTTTACTGATAATTGAATCAGTATTTAAGTTAAAAACTGTTTGTAAACTTTGCCTCAGGACGACATTTCTTTTATTGTTAAAGCTGAGAGTGCATTGGGTCAGACTATGTTAAAACATATTGACAGGAATAGTCACCAAAAGATACCCAGCCTACTCCAACTACCAACAAAGTCAGTGATAACCTTCACTTATAACAGAGACTAAAATGCATGCTTACATACTAAGAATTAAATGGTTAATGATTTGCATTTTATCTCTAACAAGTACTGGGACCACGTTTAAAAAAACCCCAAAACTCACACACAAAAAAACCCAAGGGGTCTTAATCTCTTAGCCTAGAAAAGCTGATTAAGTACTCACAGGTAACATTTAATATCAGGTAACGGTCAATGATCATTTACAAGTATTAATACTTTACTAGGGAGAGAAGGGGGAATGGATACTGCCTGTAATGAAACACATTTTCAGGAATGTCCACACTATGAAGTGCTACTATTTTTAAACTAAGAAAATAAATCAAAAAATAAAGAACAGTACTATTTATAACCTCATTTAAAAACTTATACTGGGAGAAACATGAAAATTCCTGATGCAGCATAAAGGATATTTGATACAATATCCATAAATTTAAGGAACATAGCTAAGAGTTACCTGTATCCATGATCCTTATAATCTTTTGTGGCAGAGTAAACAACTGAGCTTGCTTTAACACTGATTTGCTGAAACAGATTCCACACCTCCTGGTAAATATATTGCTGTGAAAAAAACAAACACAACAAACCCCAAGTCACTAAGTAGAGCTTATTGAATACAATCTGTCTAAAGAATAAATCTGTAAAATACAGATGAGGTGAGTCACAGCCAGAATAACAGTTTCAGAGTCCATAAAGCATGCAGTGGAAGTGCTTTCGTTAGTGGTTTTTAATTGTTCATATTATATAAAATTTATTAAGTTCTTTAACTTCAACTTTCCATCTTTTGATGGAAAACTTTTTTTCAGGCTTCTGAGTTCTGGCAATTAATTGCTCACTCAGAGGCACACATTGCATTTGGAAAAGCTAAGCCAGTTAGTCCTCGTACGACTGAAGAAGGCAATCTATACCTTTAAATGTATGAACCTGCAAGACTTTCAAAGTTCATTATTGATATGAAAAAAAGAAATGTGCACCTGTTAAGGACATTGGTCAAGTTTATAAACTTCTTAATAACTTTCGAAAACATTGAGTTTGGTGTGTGGGTTTTTAGGGCTTTTTTTTTTTTTAAAAAAGTTTATTATTTTCTTTGGAAATTAATCTTTACAGGGACAGTATCTTACACATTATTAATTAGCTTTTGTTTTCTGATGTTACAGAGACATGAGGATTGTACAAACACCCATCTGTGGCAAAGAAAAGAAAAACCTTAAAAAACTTGATGCAAATACAGTTTCTAAAATATGTTTCCTTTAAACTGAAGGAAAAGGATCATGAATTGGCACTCTCTTGGCCAGTTCTTTCCTTACGTTTCCAGTGATGACTAAGCAGCCTAGCTGATCAATGATGAGTACATCAAGATGAGAAGGTGGCTGGCAAAACTTCTGTTGTAAGATCTGTAGGATGGGTTCCATCATTTTTGGTGTGTCCCTCAGGGCGACTGCAATGTGCCCAAGAGCACGAATTGTGTGGTCAGGAATCAAATGAGCTTCCCTGTGACAAAAACAAACAAAAAAAACCCAAACCATATATACAACTGTACAATAGTTCTCAAGACCTCCAAGCATGGTTACGTCTCATGCAAGAAACAGTTCATATACTAAATTTAAACATCACTAACAGCTTTAATATTGCCACTCTATATATCCATCTGGTCCCAACATTAACATTAGATATACTTCTACAAGTTGGTTTTCAAAATAAAAAAAATAAAAGAAAAAAAACAACCAAACAAACAAAAAAAGCCACCAAAAAAACAACCAAAAAAACCTACAAAAAAACCCCAAAACAAACCAACCCAAAAAACCCTAAATCCACAAATGCACTATCCAAGAAGCCCACACTAATCCATGAACAAATTGTTCTAGAAATAATAATGAAAAAAGGTTAAAGTGATCTGCAAAACATGAAGACATGACAGCCAGATCAGTCATGACAGGAGCTCTCCTTGGAGGTCTCCTGGTTGACAAGCTTCTTAAAAATGAAGCAAGTCAAATGCCACAAGTGACAAGCTGTATCAAGCCATAAAAGACAGCTGAAGCTTGAAGAATACAGCAGAGAGAGCATCACTCAATCTAGGACTCAAAATGGGCTAATACTCACTGAAGATTTGTTGATTCAAGTAGATAAAAAAAGAATCCATACCTCTTGGTATAAAAACAAGGGCTCGACTCTGCAAAGACTTGCATGGGAAGATCTTGACCCCACATACAAGCTCGTTAATGTTGGAGACAATTATAAAATAATATTGCCCATATTTATAACTTAGAATAAGCTTCAGGTTCACTGAGTGAAGGAAAATTGTTAATCAGGTAAACCAATCTTACTTATCACTCTCTTGAGAGATGTAGAGACGGTTAGATAAACTGGCAAGAAAGGCTTCAACAATCACCGAATCTATAGTCAAGCCAGCTTTCAAGCACCTGAAATAACAATGAACAGAAAATTTGCTAGAACAATCAGACACAAAAAAAAAAAAAAAAAAAGCACGAATTAAACATTTTGCTTTTCACTATTGTAAGTGCCCACAAGGTATAAGGGGAAAAAGGTTTATACTGAATATAAGAACTGACTGCATAGGAACACTGCAGGTGTACTTTTAAAAACGAATGGAGTTTCTACTGCTGCTTTCTCCATCAACAGTCAAGATGGGGGTATGAAATAAGGTAAATTCAGAATTCACTGCTTTACAAACTTCAGTCCCTTTCTAGTCACCAACTATTTGTCTTCCCTCCAGTTCTCTGTAGCTGTCTAGAAGGCAAGAATAATCATCATATCACCCACATCTGAGTGTGTAACAATCCTATTACAGGAGGCTCACTCAACATGATAATCTAAGCAGAAAACAAAAACCCCACTGAGCATTCAAAACGGTGACTAGCATGAATTACATATGTGAGAAGCAAAACAGTGGGATTGAATTACTATTTTATAATTACAACACAGGAGATGTCTGAAAAAAAATGAAGTCACAATCAAAAAAGGTAAAAAGCCTTATGGCAGCACAGAGCAGCACCTGCTAAACAGTCTCAATGCTCTTCTGCTAGAGAAATAGGGCACGTGTTGTAACATGGTGCAAGCCTCTCTCTTACCTGCAGATGTTGTCTATGGCAATGTCACGCAGCTGCTCGTACATGGATGGTTGACTTTTCTTGCCAGGCATTACATTTAGCGTGGACTCTGAATGCTCGTTGGTTACACTAATCTTGATGTCATTGCCACCTACTAAGAACAGAGAGTATGGAAAGTCTCCATTTGAAACGGCTTTTTACTCAAGATGAGAGCACACAGGCAGAGCAGTATCTGGTGAGTGAAAACCAGCGTACTTTACAGCTCAGAGAGTTAGGCTGAAGAACTTTGGAAGCACATGTGTTCTCACTAGCTATGCAAGATACTACTGTATTTAACTATTCCTAAATAATCATTCCTAAACCTAGTCAACTTCAGGCCTCATTTTACCTATTCTGCTTTAGCATTACCATATTGCTTTTGTATGAGCAAGGGATTTAAACAGAACGGTTTCATTTTGGAAATCATAACGTGATGTTACAATTTAAAACCAACAACAAAAAACCTGCCAAATGCCATCAGGATGGTCACGAGGCTGGAGCACAGGACCTGTATGGAAAGCCCGAGGAACACGGCCTCATTCACCATGGAGAAAAGGCGGCTTTGGACAGATCTAATGGCTGCCTTCCAAAGTGTAAAGTAGGTTACCAAGAAGACAGAAAGAGGCTTCATGGGAGAATAAGACACAACAGCCATAACTTGAAACAAGAGAGGTTCCAACTGGCTATGTGATTTCCCCCTCCCACTTTGAGGATTAGCTCAGGTTGTAGAATCTCTATCCTTGGAGCTTTCTGAAGACTCACATGGACAAAGATCTAAGCAAACTGCTCTGAATTGAGTGCAGAAGGCTGACACACATAATACAACCTTCAAAACCACAGTACCACACTACACTTGTTGGTGACCTCACTCAGGAAAGAAGTGCTTGAGATAAGACTATCTTGGTTTCAGCAGATGAGGCACAGCAATATTGCTACCGGGATAAAATGTAGTTCTACAGCATCAAGAAGCCATACAAGCTGGGAAACAATCACTTACATATCCTTTGGAACATGGGCTTTTCTCCTTTACCTGTGTGATACTGGCTATGATACTTGTAAAGTTTCACAAGCACTGGGGAAGGTATGACAAGAAAGTCTCTCAAGGATGGATTGACAGAATGAACCACAACAGGGAATCTCTCACACAAACGACCCAGACCCTGAAAAAAACAACAAAACAACAAACCAAACATAGCTTTAGAATTGTTGCACAACAGCTTGCAACTTCAGCTCAATATAAAAAAACCCAAACGACACACAATTCTGAGAGATTAAATTTTTAAAAGATTTAGACATTTTAAGTCTCTAATTCTTTTGGGTTATTCTAGAGCACTGCATGTCAGTCAAGTGTTGTTGATTTCTCCCTGGCTGATTTCTCAAGAGTTACATGAAATGAACTGCACTCTCTAAAAATAAAGTTACTAGATAAGTTCCAACATTTAGAGAATTCTGATTATTCACTATGTGGTGGAAATCATGACATTTGTAAGACTATGAGGAAGTCCCCAATAAGAAGAAATAAAGATTGGAATAAGCAAGCCATAATCTTAAAACTCAGTGACCTGCTGGTCCCAGTATTTTAACTGTTTATGTAATGGACTAATAAGCTAAAAATTTCAGAAATTAAATACTGGTTAAAAATACCACATGAATTATTATTCTTCAAGAAGTAGTTGAGCTAAGAAAATTTTGAAAGCACTACTCTACTGCAGTTCCAGTTTCCACACCAGACCTCTAAAATCCAAACTGATGGGAAAGAATACAAGTAGTAGATAATGTGCTCTTCCAGCAACGTGTAAAACTCCTCCAACTCTCACTGATGTAGTAATGTCAAATACTGTAAAGACAGACCTGCAAACAGCAAATGAGCAGTGGCAAGTGAGCAATAATGACTTTGCTTGAGGTTTTTGACTGCAGCTTCTCTGATAACTTGATGCACAGGTTTTCTGCACCTTAAATAAAAAAAAACAGCAGAAAAAATTATGTTATTAGGCCACACACAAACCAATGCTTACAGGAACTTCTACAGCATTCTCCTCATACAACAACCTCTCAAAGAGACGTAGTGCTGCTTCCACAAAAAACAGTTTTGGAAACTTAGTGTCTGCACCAAACAGCTGTGTCAAACACTATGGCTGAAAGAATTACAGTACTTAAAGTTAATTTTGAGCATACTTCACATTTGAGAAGAAGAAATCAATTAGTATTGCAAGATCCAAAGGAAACAATCCTTCACATATTCAGAGGATATGTAAGAATTAAACAACAAAGAAAACCGAAAAAGAGTGAGAAAGAGCTTCCCAATCCTGTTAGCGATAAAGAAAAAACATTTTATGTAAAAGAGTAACTGAGAAACATTTCAGACACTGAGTAATAACTAAAAACATAAAATAAACCAGAAAGTAAGCAGCTGCATATAATGCAGCAACTATACCATCTCTTATAGATAAGCCAATAGGATACTTCTGCTTCCATTTCTATGGAGAGATGTCTAACTATCTAGCCAACTAATATGACAACTTTTTGATGGAAGTTTTACTCTTATTCTAATAGCAAAGTGTATTCTACTGAAATTTATTTTATATTTCTCTGAGCATCATCTACTCCCAGAGAACTAAGTATTTCTACAACTCAAAAAAAACCAGACATTGCAGAGATTGAAGATCATTTTCTACCTTGCTCATCTTTCACAGCCCACACCATGAGATCCACACAGGCAGCATTAGCCTGACAACGCAGTTTTAAAGGACTCAGTTCATTGTGCAGTCGATCCACATCATGAAGGATTTTCTGAAGTTCTGACTGACTGCTGTTGAATTGCTCTAGCACAAAATCATGGATTTCCTTGACAAATGAGTTGGGAAGATCTAAAGAAATGGAAGGAAATAGCATTGTACTAGAAGGATGTGAGTCAGTGTATCAGAGTGACGGCAAATATAAAATTCACTGGTATATTATAAATGAAATGATTTCATAAAGTTTACCCCCTAATTAAAAGAAATATTTCATAGCAAAGCCCACCAGTAAGCAGACAATTGAAATGTCATCCATTAGTCCTTTCGATGGTGCTCAAAATACCTTTTTTTTTTTTTTTTAGTATTTCCATAGGATACTGAAAAATTTCAAAATACAAATTTTATAGCATACGTGGAGTTTCCAGGAAACGCAAACCTCACTGTTCAAGCACTCAATACAATGCAGACAATATTTTGGATCCTAAACTTAATGAAGGATAAATTTAAAAAATACAAATACTATACCTTTCATATAGTATAACGTGTCTCTCAGCATTTTAAACTGAGCAAGATAAAGAGGGTCACTGAATGTCTTATAATAGAGATCCGTACTAGCACCTGTCTGAAAGAGAAAAGAAATAACCTGCTAGATTTAAAATTAAGTATTTTCCATCACACAGAGAAATAGATCTTTTTAATCCAGTCACATAATTGTTTTCCTGTGCAGAGTAAACAACCATTTAGAACATGTACCAGAAGTAACCTCACAGCCTTCCCCTCTACTTTTATCAAAAGTACAGCTATGAAGTACTTAAGTTTCAGTCACTTTCAATTTGAAGAGCATGTGTATGCTCTAACAGTGGCATTAAAAAAAAAACAGAGGATACAAATCTATCATTTTACTGAGATAACAAAAAGAGAAACTGAAGACTTATTTTCTAGTTACTTTTTAGTAAGACAAAAAAATAAACTATCCAAGTCATTAGAAAGGAACTTTAAAAACATACCTCTGCAACTTCAGCTACAACTGCATCTAAGGTCTTTAGCAGAGAATCCCCAACAATCTGTTTTACCTACAGAGGAAAAATAAAAAATAAAACCCAGGATGTTTCCTGTCGATGACTCCAGATAGGAAGACAATACAATTTTGCCCATGCACAGAAAACACAAGTTGCTTGACTGCAAAGTGTCAGACTTCTTCCTGTTTGACTCTTGCAGACCACTTGATCTGAGGGAACTTGCATACTGCCAGTTGCTGAAATAGATGGTTCTGTTTTGCTGTGAGAATGAGACCCTTTTGCAAGTGGCAGAATCTACCAGCCCTGTCTGCTTCCTGCTCCAGCTATTTTGGAGCATCACACAGAGGCTCAAATATATTTATCTTTGTTGCAGCCAGAAATTCCTGTAGCCTTAATTTTGTCTGGTTCATATGAGAGCTTTTTAGGAATACTATTGAAGCATGACATTAAACGCCATAAAACCAGTATTACACAAAGCTTGAGACACAAATATATTTTTATTTGCAATCCTAAAAGCTTAAACTGCATCTACTTCTAATATAACTAGAATGCAATCTCACTGCAGTCTTCATAAGAACCCATCACATACCATGTTCAACAGCTGGCGGAGCATTTCCAGTGGGATGTTAAACTCTTTATTGTTTATGCCATTGAAGAGAGGAGAAACTGAAAAGCTGGAGCTGATTGTAGAGAAGTAATAATCAGGATCCAACGCACTACCATCAGGAAGATATGAACCTGATCAGGAAAAAAAAAAAAAAGACAGAAAGAAAAGCTCAGGGAGAGAGAGGCTATATAAACTTTCTTTAATGTTAATATTAAGTCACTATTAAAGGCTTATTTCCAAGTACAGTGTTTAACTTGCAAGCTATCAAGAGGTGCATCTCAGCTAATTTACTGGTAAATCAAGACAGAAAACTATGATGAAAAAATACATTTGATCATTAGAAACCTACAGTCACAATAGATGATGAAGGAAGACGGGTGCCTCTACAAATAGTAACACGAAGGAAAACTAAAGGTAAAGTGGAAGAAATTTATTTAAGCCAGGGCTCCAAAGAGAAGAATGACCCAGAAACAGAGAATGCCCAAACTGTTAAAAACCTCAAAGGGCCAGAAAAAAACGGAGACACCAAAACACCTCAGAGGCAGAGCTAGATCGCCACTTGATTCATCAAAGTTTATTTTAAAGCCCTGCTTTGACACAGAACTCACAGCTATAGCTCTACCAAAACCCAGTGGTTAAGTTTGTATATTAACTCATGAAAATTCTTCATATTTCTACCTTTTATGATGATACAGGAACTAACACACATTAGTGAGCACTCGACTTCAGTGTCTCCTCTATTGTTTCTCACTACAGCAAATTGCTAGGTCTTACTCAATGACCCGTGCAACATTTGCTTCAAGTGTAGCGGTTGTTTCAGCTTTATACAACGTGCCACAAAGGTCTCAAAATTCCAGACCCTAGTCCAACAAATTAGCTGCCTCGTGAAGCACAATATTAACACTTATTCCTCAAAGTTACTCAGTCTAATCTCCTGAAAATATTTTTGGCCTAGTTGAATTAAACTCTTCAGTACTAGGCACAGCCTAGCCACCAAGAAATTACATCTCCTTCAGAAGCCTGTGAGAAACTACCGAGTCTGAAAACCGTGGGTGTTAATAGTAACTTCCTACTGTCTTCATGCCCCACTTTTTTTTCAGAATCCTAGCAGGTATGTGCCAGAGAATTACTATTAGAACTCTAGAGGACAAAAAAAGGGGTCAAATTATTTTGATTTTCAATTTCCTATACACAGCAACAAAACCCTCAAATCACACCCTGTTCCTTTGCAAAATAATTTACCTTCAAAGTAATGAATTGCAGATCCTCCGGGAGAGCTGGGAGGAGGAATTCCACGTTCGGGACTAACCTGAAACATTACACAAAAGTCATGATTCAGAAACTACTTATAAAACATGAAAAAAAAAAATAAAATCTTCCAAAGAATGGTTCATACACTTCAGAATGAAGCACAACTTCACACAAAACTCTCAAAAACTACAGATTGCCAGGCCTAAGAGCTGAATTCTAACTCAAAATGGGAAGTTAAAAAAAAGCTAGTTCAGTGCTTTTGACTAAAGGGAAGAGATGAGAAGGATGACTCCTGTACTGTATGTAACTATGCTAATAATAATCTGTGGTTTCAAAACCAGCATTTCAATCCATTCTTCCCCTAAGACAGCAAACATCCACAGCTCCTGGTGAAACCAGTGGGAGCTCAAGTACCCTCAGCACTTCTGAAAACTTCAACCACTACGTGCCAGCTTCACAAATTCTCAGACATATATTACAACGCTTCTTCATGAGGGAATAGGATTTGTTGACTGTTCCATGTGAAGACTTATTAGCATACTCTTTAGTTTAACTGTCACCAACTGTTCTGTAGCTCAAAATCTACAAAATCAATTTGAAACTCTGCTGTCTAACAAAAAGAGATCTCTGTACCTGGTCAAACAACATGTTAAGAGACTGTCTGCATATGCAGGCTTAATGCTGTCTTAAGTCCACCAAGACCACAAATCACCCGAGCCCTGACTCCAATACAAAGCAAGTCATACAAACCTGTGAGATGCTAGACACACTGCTAGCCTTTCTCTTTAGTGTACCTTCTTGGCAAACAGTGAGTAGAGAACTGGGAAGAATTGATCTGAAATCGTTGAAGGATCGTCGACGAATTCCTTCAAGTTCTTCCGGAACTCTAAGGGAATGTGGGGAAATTTTTGGAAAAAGCTTTGAAAGGAGAGCCTCCTCTGAATTGCTGTAGCGACCAAAGGCTCGGGAAATTCCCATCAGGCAGGGCACTGCATACTTGCATAAGTATTCTGGAAAAGAAAAACACATATGACAGTAAATTAACAGTAACTTAGAACTTCCTCCTCACAGTTCTGCTACTGCTTCACTAAACTTTTTCAGTCTAACATGCTTTACAAAGATTTATTTGTCCAAGTAGAAGAAAGACCATAAAGGTATCGCAAACTAATACGCTTCTCCTGCTTCTCTATTTACCAGTCAGCAACAAACAGAATAAATATGTGCTAAGAGAAGCTGGAAGAAAAAGCTGCTCACTTTTCCTGATAACCAGAAAACACAAGAGAAGTCAGAGGACAGGAGTTACACATATAGTAACAATTTTAACAGTACCTTTATCATGCATTTGTGGAGTCTGGCACATTCCCAACAGGAACTGCATTACTTGTAGAATTGCATCCAAAATCTAAAGTAATCAAGACAGACATACAAAAATATCTTCTGGTAGAGAGATATCATTATCTCACACTAGATTGCTACAACAAATGAAATTTGCAAATATTAACATAAGCACCTCTGTAAAAAACATTTTCAAATGCTACGCAACTAACAGGAGTATATTTTGCAGTCACGCAGCTTACAGAGGTTCTTTTGTAAAGTCTGCAGCTAGATGGTCCATACTAGCAGGATAAAACCGCAGCAGTCCTAATCTCAGTAGCAAAACTTGAATTCTAAAACTCTGGGCTCGGCAACAGACATCTTTTGACACCCAGAAGTAAAACCAGACTTCTGAATATCTTCTAGATACTGGACTAGTAATTAACACAAGCAGAAGAATGCAACAGTGCAGATGTTAAAGCAATCAGTCCTTTTGCAAGAGAGGAAGCAGCTGCGGTGCACTCTTCTCCAGACATCTGTCAGTACTGCAGCATCAGAGAATTGGGTGGATACTATACCAGCACAAATAAAATAAAATAAACCCTACCTGCTCTCTGAGAGATGCATCCCTGTAAGCTACATCTGATAACAACGTCACCAAGCAGAAGCTGAAGTTTTCTGCAACTGGAAGCAAGCCTGTGAAGTAATAGACAGAAAATAAACCACTGGAGCATTTTTAGAGAAAATCAACACAGAAAGAACAAATAATAAAGCAAGAAAACACAGGTGAATCCCATGTCATACAGTTTTGAGATAGACTGTAGAAAAACAGTACTACACACAAGATTTAGAAGTACACTCTAATCATTATAATTTCAGCATGAAATGCTAAAAGAATAATCTTAATAATTAAAAACTTTTCCAGGCTTTCACGTAATTGAAGACAAAAATACTAAATTTTATCATATCCCTTGTGAAAAAGTATTCTTTTATGAATTTTAAAAGATATTAAAGGAGCAAGAAATGAAGTGGTTTAAATAGCAACTGAGCATTAAAGCTAAAAGCAGAGCGTACAAACTTCCTGCTCCAACTACTACACAATCTTCTTCAATTTAGTAACAAAATATTGAGTGCAGAATTATTTGGAAAGTGCAATTTATCACAAAGCAGTCAAGCAAGAAAGCAGGGAGCTACTCAACTTCCTCTTAGCTTCTAAAGAAAATCAATATTAAGGGCTGTTGAGTCAAGAGCTGGGAAGTCAGCAGGACCTATCACCTCCCCTTGTATCATGTCCTGAACAACCTTTGTTATTTCTGTTTCCCAGCTGGCATTCCATGAGAATGATCAAAATACCCAAACATCACCTCTGCCTTTCCGTGCGTTGCTTTCTTCTATCCACTGGACTTTGGGAAGACCCTTCAGAAGTCGGAGGAGGTAAGGAACCACGTTATCTTTGTGCTAAAGGTGAAAATAATTAAAATGGAGAAGAAAAGCTAAACCATATAATCTCAAAGTATTTTAGAGATATGGAAAGACTACATTAACCACACAGAGAACTTGGTTCTAGTAAGTACTCTACAGGCTTCTTGTATATTGCAAAATTTATTTCAACAGAGGCAAATGAACGTTAACCAATTCAGTGCTATAAATCAAACCCTTTCACTCTAGGCAACAGTTCATTCTCCATAAAAGTTGGAGGAAAAGGCTCCAAAGCAGTCATTGACCCCAAATAATTTATTAGTTTACAGCAAAGTCACAAAACAACTTTAAGCTAGAAATTGAGTGCCAGTCCCAACTGAGTACATGTGATCCGTCCCACGGCCTTATGCAAGTCACTTAACACATCTGTGTAACACAGCAGCTTCCTAATCTGCACATCAAAGGATAGCACTTGCCTTCCTCAGAGCTGCATTAATTAATACTAACTGCTGTCTTTGAAAACATCATAAACATGCTAAGATACATGAATACAGCTGCCTTATTTAAACTTCATGTCACAAAAGAATCATCAAAGGGCCAATGCCAATAATATGCATGCAAGCTGTATCCTAGTAAACAGATACTAAACAAGAGGAAATTCAAGCCTGAGCAAATCCCAGCAACATTAAATGACTTAAAGTGAGGTCTAGAGACTTTGGACCTAGGACTTAGCATATCCTTCCTTTCCTCTGCGTGGAACAATACCACACCCAGAGTTCGAAGGCAAGAGAACCAGCTCGTCATGAACGGGCTGACAGACACAGAGGGGCTGTTTGCGCACAATGTAGCCTGGGTGCGCTCGTCGTCTTTCTATCCCGTCAAGGGCCAGGCATGCAAAGGTCCATTACAAACAATCTGTGGTCAGGAGTATGTTGGAACGTACCCATCATTCAGAAGCACGTGGGGAGGATCACCCAACAACATACATGGTTTGAGCAAATCCTTCTGAGTGGCCTTGCCTTCCCCTCCTTAAGCCACGCTGACCAAAAAACATGACAGCAGCTTTATTCTGGCAGTGCCACCACTACTGTCTATCACACTTGTCAGGACTGTCCTTGATTCCTTGCACTCTCCTGACTGTGTCCATCTCTTACCCCGGTCTTTTCATTTATTTTTATGAAGAGTAAATATGAACTTTTCATTAATCAAGCTACTGAACTTAAATTACTCCAAATCTTTCAAATTAAATAGCGTTAGTCTAAGGGGGAAGAATACCTGAAGGTCTGATTCAATTAGAAAGATTCCTAAAGCAATAACAGCATCTCTGCGACGTTCATCTAACTGGAAAATCCCATGGAAATCCACTGGACACATACAGAGTAGTTTTTGCACCTGAAAAATAGCGGATGGAAAGAATGGAACAAGACCAAAAACGTCAAAACAATCCAAGGGAACAACAGTACACATGTTAAGACTGTCTTTCAAAAACCCACCAGAAGAGCAACACAAGTAACTCCCAGCTTCTCTTGCACGGAGCAGAGCTGGTGTCACATCCACGCCCTATAGCATGCCAAGCAACAGGCCTGGGCAGAACAAATAGAATCGCCAATTATTTTCACAGCAGAGTAATGAGCTGACAGGCTGTGGTTTCCAAGGCTCATTTAGACCTCCAGTGTTTGAAGCAGACAGTTGCCCTTCCATATTCCAGAAGAGAAATGGCCACACTACCCTCCTTTAGTCATCAATCTTAACGACAGCATTTAAGGGCTAGGAAAAGGTGACAAATGACAGAAACTAAAAGACAACTAAAAAATCTCAAGTGGATGTCAAGCATTTTTACAACGCAGGTCGATTAACAAGTTTTCTTCACCACTTGATGAAGCTGTTTGTTTGTTTTGTCCTAGTTACAGCTGAGACAGTTACATTTGCTCCTACTAGCTGGTGTAGTGCTGTGTTTTGAATTTAGCATGAGAATAATGCTGATAACGCAATGCTTAATAATGTTTATTAATAATGCTGATGGTTTAGCTGTTGCTAAGTAGTGTTTAGACTAAGCCAAGGATTTTTCAGCTTCTCATGCTCTGCCAGTGAGGAGGCTGGAGGGGCACAAGAAGCTGGGAGGGGACACAGCCACGGTAACTGACTCAAACTGGCTGAAGGAATATTCCATAATATATGATGTCATGCCCAGTATATAAACTGGGGGGAGTTGGCCAGGAGGGGTGGATTGCTGCTCAGGGACTGGCTGAGCATCAGTGAGCGAAGAGTGAGCAACTGCAGTGTGTACATTACTTGTCTGTCAAGTTATATTTCATTCTTGCTATTTTCCTTTTCATTACTATTATATTTTACTTGTATTTAAATTACTAAACTGCTCTTATCTCAACCCATGAGTTTTGTTTTCGATCCTCCTTCCCATCCCACGGGGGGCAGGGAGGAGTGTGCGAGCAGCTGTGTGGCTCTCAGTTGCCAGCTGGGGTTAAACCACGGTAGTTTTCACATCTCAAGAGAATTTGTTAAACTTTTCAGAGCATTACATTTATAGAGCTCATTCCTGCACCCCGGGTACAACAAAGCCTTCCTTCCACTAATTCATTCGGCATTTTGGATGTGGAAGAACTATGCAGTAGGCACATACAGCAGAGTTACTCATTTCACGTAAACAAAAACCAGGTAGATGGAGCTTTGGTTACAGCTGCACCAGTGCCTTCTTCATACACAGCACTGAACAATAAACTGAGCATGACTTTTGCTCAAATCCTTTTAACATAACTGATTGAGTTTCCAGAGCTATTATTTTCTCACTACTTGCCTATTACTTCACACTCAACAAACATACATCTAAAGAATATATCAAACCTCCTATTTTCCTGTGGAACTGTTAAGAAAGAGGGAATGCAAGAAGTGCATTATCTTTTTATAAATCTCCCTGATGTTAATAAATATTACCTAACAAGGACTGTCGTAATAAATACCTATGTTTGAATGATCTATGTTCAAATGTCAAGTTACTTCTTATTTAGATAACCTTTTAAACAGTCTACCTTGAAATTTCTAAACCAAGAAACTATTTCCCTAGAGAATGAGAAGAACTTACTGAACGCTTAGTGGAATCTAAGATTCTAGTCCATAAACTGCCAGATCTCACAATTAAAGAGAACTAAGAAAAGAAACCTGCAACAGCTGGCCAAGAACAAGCATCCCTATAGCTCTCATGGGCACAGAGCTGTGCTTTTCAACAATTTAGTCATCTCTCATTACTGCATGGGGTGACTTAAAAGTTTGATCACTTTATGCTCAGAGAAGCCAGCTCCTGAAGCAGCAGGCTGTCCATCTCTCCACCTTACAGCAGCACTACACTTGACCGCATCAGCTGCTCCATGCCAGCAGTGGAGACCCATGAGGGGAATGGCCCATATGAAGACCCCTCTGTCTGCTATACATCCAGTAGAGATTTATCTCACTCGGGTATGTTTTACCTTGAGCTGATACCATTGCTTGGATTTAACCAGATATGGAGTGTAAAGCAACCAGCCCGAATTAGGCTCAGCCTAATTATCCTTAGAAGGCCACATTCCACAAACTTCAGGATGTGCAGGTGCTGTGAGGACCCAAGCTCCTCGAGAAGCCATAGGTGCTGCAGAGGGCACCAGCTGTGGTTCCCGTGTAGACTCTTCCCCTCACGACAGGATTTTTGGGTCAAGATGGGCCACACGAGCATCCCGCGCAGGCCCAGCAGCCCCCTCGCACCCATAGAGGCAGCTGGCACAGTAGCCCACTTCTGACAGCCTCTGGCTGAGGTCGGCAGCATCCTCTCGGGCACGGGTGGGCCCGTCAGGCCCGGCCTCCCACGGGCACGGCCATAGCCCCACAGGAACAGGGAACAAACTCACCCGCGGGCACACGCGCCAGCTCTGACCCGCTTCCCACGCGTGTTACGGGTCCCCACGGGTGACGGGGCCAAGTGAGGTGGTCGGGACGCCCCCACCTCACACACCACCACCACCTGTCATCCTCGCGGCACAAATACCCTCCAGAGGAAGGGCCCCACGTCCCCACCACGGCACCCGTGATGCCGACCCTTCCACGCAGACTCCACTCGCGTGACGCACACACGCACCCCACCCCCCGACATGCATGACGCCCCCTCTGCCTG
>VWZK01002383.1:76189-97911 GCA_013396935.1 Baryphthengus martii | reverse complement strand
GGGGGAGAGGGGCGAACCGCGGCCGAAGCCTGCGCCCCTGCCCTGGACCGCCCAGGGGCTGCCCAGCGTCCGGCTTAAGCCTCTGGGCGGGAGCGGTGTCGTTTTCCTTTTTTCCCCAAAAGCCGCCCGAAACAGCTCCTCTTAGAGTTATTCGTTGTTTTGGAAACGACATGTCCTTCCTTCTATGTTAACTGTGGACGGATTTTCTGGGTGGAGGCGCTTTGTTTTTGAGGAAAAAAAAAATCCCAGTTAGATCCGCTCTTCCTCTGTAATACTGAGACGCCCTCGGTTGTGTTTTCAGCTGCTTTTAACAATTCTTACTGAGCCTTGTTAAGGGCATTTATGCCTATTTTTATCGAACCAAAGAAGTTTTCAGCAGTTCTTTCGATTAAATGAAGAGCCTGCGGTGTTAGTTGTTTGTGATGTGCTCGCTTCTCCCCGATTAATCATTTCCTCCATTCTTCTGGCCTTGTTACAGAATAGAGTTTATACTCGCACACATCACTCATAAAGGTCTTGGCCATTGTGTCACCTGCTAATGGGATGTTTCCTTGGACTTCAGTAATGTGATTGCCTAAACTAACCTGGGAGCATCCACGAGCTGCAGTAGATGCCTATCCTGAAGAGCCTTCTCAGTGACACTTCTGCAAACTTGAGGACTCCTGATTTTTTTTTTTACGCAGAAGAGCACAAATGAGGAACCAAGGATTTAGACTTAATGCAGGGCTAGTGGTAACTTAAATTGTATTTGAGGCCTTATTGAGCGGTGAAAAATAGAATCTTCAATTAGAATTCCCCAAAGTTTAGAGAGAATATGAACACAAGTTCTTTGTTTTGCACTAGTGTCAGCTGCAGGCTATTTTGCTGCCAGAATTAATCTTTGGATTCCTTTGGAATAGTGTTTGTGCTGCTGAATTAGAAAATGCCATAATTGTATGTATCAACACTTCCAAATCCTACACTGTATTAGCTAAAAGATTATTCCTGCAGCATGAAAAAAAAATCTATTTCTGTTTGTTTCCTTTGGTTATTCTGTTTCTAAATTACCAGGAAGATCCCAGTAATGTGAAGACAGTATCCCTTCCCAGTGAAGGTGTCATTCACAACTAGGAATAGTTCTTCTTGCTCATTTCCCAGCCATAAACCTTTGCATTTTCACTACATCACCCATCTGGTGCCATTCTTGTTCCATCAAGAAGAGATACAAATGCTAAGCTGACAAAAGGCCAATACAGAAAATTCCTGGATGCTGTTTG
Organism: Baryphthengus martii; assembly: GCA_013396935.1. Taxonomy (NCBI): domain Eukaryota; kingdom Metazoa; phylum Chordata; class Aves; order Coraciiformes; family Momotidae; genus Baryphthengus; species Baryphthengus martii. Next base: position 96,655 of record VWZK01002383.1, on the reverse strand, counting down.
TAGCATGTGTCAGGAAGCCGGTGATGCGTGGCGATTAACATTTTGTAGCTGGTTCATGATATGGCTGACTAGCAACTCTTGATTGAAATGCCCTGGAGGAAAAGGAGCTAGTGAAAAAGCTTTGTGCCTTTAGAAATAGTCTGTACGGATGAAGGAATTCTGTTATTTTTCTTTAGAGTGTCTGTTAAATATGTTTGATGTTTCAGTTTATCTTGGCTTTACTAGCTTCTCTTTTTCTGTCGATATCTGTTAGGAGCTGGTGCGTCAAGGAGAGGCACTGAAGCGCACAGAACAGATGGTAGATAAAATGGAGCAGGACTTGAAGACTAGTCAAAAGCACATAAATAGCATTAAGAGTGTTTGGGGTGGCTTGGTAAACTACTTCAAAGCCAAACCTCCAGAGAGTAAGCCAGAGCAGAATGGAACCCCCGAATATTATGGTAACAGTAGGTAAGTAAAATAAATGTTTTACTTGGGGCTTAGTTCCCACAGCATCTTTGAAATGTCACCAGAAAATCAGAACTTAAAAGACCTGCTGATTCTGTCCAGTAAACACCTTAGATGGTGTCTAGCTCCCTTTTTTTCTTTAACTCTGAAAAAATATTTTAACTTTTTTTTTTTTTGTATTTAAGTGGTAAGAATAACTTCGTATTTGTGCGAAATTAATTCAAACGGTTACATAAAATTACACAAGTAGTTCCTCAGCGTCTTCTGAATTATCCTGTTTACTTTGGTCTTACCAGGAAATCATGATTTGTAGCGTTGTCATGTTTCCAGTTAAATATTATGTGGTTTTTCTCTAGCTTCTATTAAAATCTGTAAATAAAAAATAACCGCTGTGAAATTAGTGTGTTACAGTACTTGCCTCTTTTCAACTGAGAAATTTATGTAAAGCTTGGTAGTGCTGCATGGGTTGATTTCCCCCTTTCCACTCGATCTTCTGCTAGAGGAAAGGAGTATGCCGTCTCAAAGACGGAAGATACAGTTTTGGTTTTGTTGTCAAAGCTTTCTTACACTATTTTCAGCACTAACGTGACCAGTTCTGCTTTCACTCAAGACAAATGCCACTAGCTTGTTTTAAAGGAACTTTTTGGATCAGGTCTCACAAATTTGCTCTGTTTGTGTATATTTGACACCTGTTCTTGTTTAAGAGATTCAGAGCGAGGCCTGTGGTCCATAGAAATGTTTGCTTTTTATTCTCTTTATTACTAGGTTAAAAGAAGCAATGATGTCTAGTAAAGAACAAGAGTCAAAATACCAGGAAAGTCATCCAAATTTAAGGAAGCTAGATAATTCAGGTTTGTTAACTTTATTTTACACTGAATGTCTGTCATCCATGTGGGGCAAACTTGCATAGTGGTGAAGGCAGAGACCCTTTAGCTGGCCCAGCTGCTGACTTACATTGCTGCGTAACGGCTGGAGATTTGTATCCCAGCCTTTGTGGCTTTGAATTCTAGGGCACTGTTTCCCCTAAAATTCTTTACACCCATGCTGAAGTTGTGATTTATTTTTTTACTTGTATACAGATTTTATTTAGCCCTTTTGGGGATGGGGTGGAGGGATGGTGTTTATGCTACACCTGCTAAAGACTTAAAAAATATGCAGGGCTTATATTTGCACAGAGACTCTAGCCAAGAACCCACCCAGTGTGCAGGCAGACTTGTCCTGTGTTTGCCAAAATGTTAACTTATGCATTCAGAGGTCCTCCTTTTTAACCATAATTTGTCATAGCTTTCCAATATGTTTTCCTTGCTGTTTCCAACCTGGACTATAACCCATCATGCTGAAGTCATTACTCGATTCTCACAGGGGTGTGTTCCCCATTCTCACAGTGCATTAATTTCTGTGATGACTTTTATGTACAGGGTAAATTTTTTTTTTTCAAGTGAGGTTCAATTATTTAGTTTAGTAAGAGTAAGAAAGCAGCAGGGTATCTTTACATTTGCAGTTCAGTAAGTGAATAAATGCTTTTTGGTAACATTAATCTCCATTCCACTCCATGTAGTATTAAAAGTCTGCCCAATAGAGGGCAGGAATAACTCTCTTGTGGCTTGACCTGGGGGAATGCTAACTGGCGGTAGAAGTTACCAACTGACCTACTCTGTTGGTCGGGTGGCTGGTTTTTTTCCTTTTTCTCTCAACTGCCTAGTAGAACTACAAAAGACACCCCAAAAGAGAATCGTTGTAGCCTAATAACCGTTATCTTGCAGGGTGCCCTGTAGGTAGTGGTGTGGGACGACTACTGATACTCCTGCTAACGTGGTAACATGGCAGCTGTGGTCAGACTCATTTTTAATAGCTCTTCTAACACTTTAAAGCCTCTTCTTCCTAGCTTTTTAATTATGTAATATTCTATGTTTTGTACTGTTAACAGACAATGATTTCAGCAAAACAGATTTAGTTTCTTCAGTGCAAAGGGATTCCTATCCAAGGAACCAACACCTTCGAGCTTACCACCAGAAAATTGATAACAACTTAGGTAAGTAGGAAAATTGAAGCTGTTCAACGTAATACAATTTTCGATTTTTGTTTCTTAAGCTAGCAAAAATTACTAAGTAATATATTGCCAACAAGTACTTTTTTTTTGTTTCGTTCACATGCAAAATTTGATAATAAAAAACTCCACAAAGACAACCCGTCTGCTTGTACTCTGCATTTCAAAACTTATCAGCATGGCAGAATCCAAAGTTTGATTGAAACGTGTATTATTTAAATGTTGTGGGATGTCTGTATATCAACTACTTGTAAATATTAATAACAAGTTAGAATTAGAAATGCATTTCACACGAAACCAACTAGAAACCAAGTGGCTAGGATGCTCAGAATAGTATAGATCTACTGTGGAAACTGATACGCTGTTGGCACCAATACTTCAACTCTTCTGCAACACGCTTGTGCTTTAGAAATAGTTAGATTTTGAACTGTCCCTGAGCAAAGAGACCAGGGGGGAAAAAAACCCACACCAAAAAACATGGCTCATTTTAGATCATATATTGACACTAAGAAAAACACTCTTCGCCAGATGAGAATATCCTTGCAAATCTCTGTCATTTGAATAAGGGAATGGTGCTGAAGTATTCCGTAACACTGGCATTTGGAATATGAAGATGTTTCTTTGAATCATCCTGTAAGTGGACTGGAATGTCACTGGAAGAAGCAGGCATATCCATCCATTCTGAAAAGTCTTATTAAGTATGGAAATAGTGCTTCAAATTGTGATCCAGATTGTACCAGTATGGATACTTACTATCTCTTTTTCCAAAGTTTATGCTGAAAGCTGTGTTCAACTTGCCTAACTGGCAGCTATACTCAGATATGAAACTATACATCAGTTTAGACCCTAAGTATTTGCAACTGTGCAGAGCTTTTGAAATAAAAGTGTTTTGCAGAAAACAGAAGAATCAAAAGGCACTAAATATTTAATCTGTGAATTTGCTGCATCTCTTTTGCTACTTCCCAAAACCATTCAGCTGACTTTCTCTTCCTTTGTTCTGTAGCATATGTGCAAAGTGCCTCTTTGCTTACACGTGTCGCTGTTTAGCTGACCTAGAAAGGAGAGATTGAAAGAAGTCAGAAAGGAATAGATCAAAGAAAAATAGTCAAGCATAAGAGTTAGTGGAAGCACATTTGTTCTACTCCCAAGCCATGCAAAACTTACAAGTCAGAAGCATTTATACTAACCAATCATGCAATAAAATAGTTTCCTTGCAGCCAGATTAGAAAATCTGGAAATGAGATTTTTATGTCTATGTTAAATAACTAACTGCTTAAATCTTTAGTGTATTGATGGTATATCTTCATAGAGCTTGAAAAAAGCCAATTGAAATAGTGAGCATATTGTGCATACTGAGCTGAGAGAAAAATGTACCAAATTTTCTATAAAACATGGATTTTTGTTTTAACAAAAGTAAAAATTAAATTACAGGTTATGTCATTTTATAAAGATCCAATTTGGTTTTAAGCGTTTGTGGTCAACTTGTAGTGGAAAAAAAGAAGGAAGTGATAATTTCTGACAGCAATACGGTAGAGATGTTAAAATATCAGTGCTTCCACTATTGAGAAGACCACTCAAACTGGAACAGTTATAACTAACATTTTCTAACCCAAGGTTCTGGAGAAGAGAGAATCCTGATAGTGTCCATTTAACATGCTTTATACTGCTTTGATTCCTTATGGTCCCTCTCTTCCTTGGCAGATGAGATGTCTTCTGGGTTGAGCCGTCTGAAAAACCTAGCTCTTGGTCTGCAGACAGAAATAGATGAGCAAGATGATATGCTGGATCGGCTAACCAAAAAAGTAGAGACACTGGACGTCAATATTAAAAGCACGGATAAAAAAGTCCGACAACTTTAAAAGATTTTTCAAAAAGTTTTGTCCAGCGTCAGTTCTTCTTGGATGTCTTATCTCAACTGATCTCTTAAAATCCTGAACAGCATCCGTTTCTCTCTTCTGATACGTTATTGATTTTGTTGTCATTAAAATTGCATAGTCTGAAGTGCTGCATAATACCTTAAATTTCTTCTTAATGTACATGGGAAAAGTGGACGTTGAGTAAAGTCTCTCAGCACTTGGTAAATGCTTTTGTGCTGGATGCCCTGCTCAGCTGTATAACCATGTGTCGTGTGCGTGAAGGAATTTGCTATCTACAGAGCTTCAGTGTCCTTGTCTTGGGAGCTGTGATGAGAAAAGTAACTGTATTTTACCTCTGTTTTGGGGAGGGGTCAGGGAGAACAGAATGTGCTTTTTTGTTCAGACCAAATGTTGCTAATTCTGTTTACCTACAGCTATTTTAAATTCTGAAAAAATGCCGATTTCCAGCTGTAAAAATAATTCAGAGTGTCTGTTCTCTGGCATTTCTAGGGCTTAAGGAACGAACTGTTCTGCAGAAGTTGTAAAATATCAAGGGTGTCATGCAGTAATGATAATATCCTGTGTGTGCTCCCTTTTCTAAGATGACTTTTGCCAAATGTTGATCCACAAACTATGTCTTTTATGTTTGAATCACTATATTCTATCACCTTTACAGTATTTTCAGTAAAGATCTCAAAAGGTATCTTCATGATCTGCAAGAAATGTTGATTAATAGTGACCCAAAAAGTTTGGGTAACAAAATCAGGACTTAAACATATGCGTTCTTAAATATTCTTTGGTAGAAATTGTAACCCTCTGCTTTTTTATTTTCTGCTCTTTCTCAAATTATTCTGTTAGGTGGTTATTTGAAAAATAGCTTCCAGTTTAGAAATGGAGAGTTGGTTTGATATTGCACAAACAGATCACAGGAGATCATTCTTAAATTTAATACAGATTCTTGTCAGTGTTAGGTTAATGATTGGACTAGTTCATCTTAAAGGTCTTTTCCAGTCTAGGAAATTCCGTGATTCTGTGATTTATTTCAAATGTGATTGGGGATTGAGCAGATGCTGTGTTTTCCTAGGTATTGTAACTGTTTTTAAGAAAGTCACTTGTAGTTCACCTACTTCTGCATTGGCTTAGCAGGTATGAAAGGTTTCTGCAACCGAAGAAAAACTCTGGTTTTGAGTCTTCCAGATTTTGCGCCTTCCAGTTTGTTTTAGTTTTTTGTAAGGATCACTGTAGAACAAAATAATTACAAGTCTGCTCCAGCCTGAAGAGGTGACAATGAGAACTTGCCATCTGCCTCGAAAACAAGCCTGTGATTTTGGTTTGGAGGGGCTGAGGCACCTGTGTCAGTATCACAACACTCATTATCACAAATGGCAACGAGCGGCCAAGAGGAGGTAGCTGGTTTTTTGAGCTGGTGCTGCGTTACCTTATGAATTAAAGGAAGACCTTGGTGATTAGGGCTATCGAGGTTGTGTACTGTATGAACATAACATTCACACCCTCCTCTTTCCTTTTGCTTTAAGGTGTTTGTTACCTGGAGCTCACTTGCTACACAAAATGCACCCAGTTGTTAAGGAGATAAAAGAAAAGTTGAGCCTTTCTTGTTCTATCGTCTCCTGAAAGTTCACTTGTAGAAAAGTAAATCACAAAGGCCACACTTCTTAGATATAGTATTATGCAAAAAATACTATTCCTGAGATTACTAACAAAACAGAGTTGTGAATTAGATTTAAGGTGAGCATGTTTCCCCTTATGTTACTAATTTCATTGATTTCAGTCTCTAAGAAAAAAAAAAAGTGTTTTGCAGGGACATAAAACTTCAAGAGCTACTGAGTACCTTTAATTGCTTTTTTATTTCCACTTTGTGTCATTTATGCTCATTTGGAACTGTAAAAAATCTTATTAATATCAGCGTATCATCTAACTTTTTGGGTGTATACAGTGATTAATTCTCTTACTCTATTAGAATATTTATGATATGGTTTTCTGTGCCAAGATGGTTTATACATTTATTTACTAAATGATACAATCACTAGTTTTCAAAATAGGAAGTACCTCAGTGAAGGAAGATTGAAATTTTGGTTATATCTGGTTTAGTTTCTTATTTGACTTTCCCTTTTTAACGAAAAGAGCAAAAAGATTTGTATTTCTTTTTTTTTATCTCAATACTCGTTAACAGAAACACTGGCATATTAGGAAGGATGTATAAAGTCTCTCTAGAACAGAGAATACCAAAATATTGCATAGTAATTAGGAACAGTCTTTTTAGTGTGCAATCTGCCTTCACCTGTACGCAATTATTTCACAACTAAATTGGTTCCAGAATAAAACTGATAACTAGGATGTACACTGAGACTTTCTCCACTAAGCTATGGCTAACAAAGGAAAAACGCAGCTGGAGGATCTACTTGTGTTATGTGTAATAAGAAACGCGGAGCTTGAACACAAGCATTTTTTGTTGATTTAAGTGTGAAGTTTGTTGCCTTTCTGATTTAAGCTATTCTAATTTTTAAGTCTAAATTATTTCACAAAATGAACTCAAACTTTTGGTCAACTGTTTAGTTTTATTACCCTTATGAAATGTTTATTGCATCCTGGATGTCTTTGATGCCTTTAAAAACACAGGCAGGGAAGGGGAATAAAAAAAATAATCACTATTTTTGCTTTGAGAGCCTCGTGATCCAAGCAGCCGAAAAAAACAGGATCTCAGGCAAGTGGAAGCTCTGTGGAGGTCTAACTTCTCATCTCTTCTAACACTCCTATTAACTGCCTCACTAATGTATGTCTTCACATAGGCTTTCCTGCTCTTTTTGTTTGTTTTAATGGCCTTGTTTTAAAGGATTATTTCTCACATTGGATTTCATTTGTGTGTGGGGAAAAAAGATTGTGCATGGATAAAAATTAATTTCTGCTACAAACTGAATTCCCTTTCTCAGCTTTCATATAAATACTTTATGCTGATAAAGAAAAGTCTAACTGACATGGGGAGACAAGACTATTTTGTAATAGTGCTGAATCTTTTTTTGCTTGTTAGAATAACTTTCCATCCTGCAGAAAGAGGGAATTTAAAGGAAAAGCAAAAACAAACAAAAAAAACCCGTAAAACAACACAAAACATGACTTTTGCCTTTCCAGGAAATGTCATTTTGCATGTGTTATGAAGGACTTAAGTCAGTAGCTTTTTTCACTATTTCTAGAGATAGAGTTTTAATTCTTCTTGGATACTGTTGAAAACCTTGCATTGTTAGAGTATAGAAGTTTCAGAAGAAATACAATTTGCACTCAGTGGTAACTTGGTAAGTTAAATGAGTTTTGCCTAAATACTCATGTTGTCATAGAAATTGGTGTCCTTGCAGCAAAACAGCTGTAGTTAATTTTATTCTTATTGGCTTGAGTAGCTGTTTAACATTAATATCAGAGGAAGATAGCAAAAAAAAATAAAAAATTAAGTCTTCTTTATAGAAGGCTATTTTATTGCTTCCTAAAAAGTTTGCTAATAAATTTTGAAGAGGTTTTAAACACCGGAAAGTAGCATAACCTTTGTAACATCAATATAAGAAATACATGAAAAACAGCAAGAAAAAAAAAAGGTGGGAAGAATTAGTATCTGACTACTAGATTCCTAGTTGTATTTGATTTTTAAATTTCCTGAGCACTGAATTAAATATTGTAACAAATGTTGTGTAGCTGAATTTTAGTCTGTGCTACAAAGATTTATTGTTGCGCTGAACTCTGAAATTGTTGGGACACTACATGGCGTTGGGGTTGTTTTCAATGTATGAAATTCATCTGAAATGTTTTGCTGCCTAGTAGTTTTTGTGAAGTGGTGTCATTTGTTAAATGGTCAAATAGAAAATACTTTCCAACCACTCTGCCTTCTGAACAAACAGATTTTTGTAGGCATTTTTACAAGCATAACATCATATGGAGGATACGTGTTCATTTTAACTTTGAAATATATGGGGCTTAATTTTCAAAATCACAGGTAGTGATTATTTGTGTCTATGGCTTTTTTAAGTAGTACTTTAATTCTATGCCATCCAGGTATAACACTTTTTATACAAGTCAAATTGAACTATCTTTTTCTTTTATTTAAATGATAAACTGGGCTGTAGTTCAGCAATTGAGGAGTTGAATGTAATGAATGTTGAATGGTAAGACAGTCAATAAAGGTGCTTACTGTTAATGGATAAAATGGGTTTGCATTTATTTCCCCAAATTCTTTGATTACTACTTCAATCTGCTAAGATGCTACAGCTACTCTATTAAGTTTGTGCCAGAACAGAACTAAGTTTGGAGCTGGTGAGTTTTGCTTTCTGAGACTAAAAAGATTGCTACTTGACTCTTGAGCAGATTCTTTTACATCCTGAAAGAGGAAACAGGCATTTATTTTTGCAAAACTTTAACTCTTGATGATAAAATAATTGGAGATGTTACTGAAAATAAATCTTGCCATAGTGCTTGGTATTATCATGAGTATCGTAAACTGGATGTATGCGTGAACAAGGCAAGTGGAACAGGATTAAGGCAAAAAAAAACCCACAGATCATCTTGAAAACTTAAAACCAACAAGTATGTAATATTCCTATGTGGTCCCAAATTTGGTGATGGCAAAAAAAATTGAGAATGTCCTGACATCCAGTTAGGTTCTTCTCTGTATATGAAGGGAGGAACTTGGCTTCTGAATTATTTTTTTTTTATCTTAGAGTTGCAGTTTGTCCGATATTATAAAGCAGAGATTCAGAACCACTATTACAAAAGCTCTGAAAAGGGCAAGTCAATATGCCAGAGAGATTGATAGGTTTTTAAAAATTCAGATAACTTTGGTTTGCTGCCTTTGTGCTGAGTTGCTTAAAAAAGGGGAACTGAGAGCTCCTCCATCTCTGCACTTCATTGTTGCATGTAGAAAAATCAAAATAATGTGAAGAGCACAGCGGAAGATGGTAGAGAATGGTGCAGTGCAGTAGATTTTTGGATCTCTGCTGGGAATGTTACTGGCTTGCTCTTGCTTGCACGGAGAATCAATTTCTGAGTCTCAAAAGAGAGTAATCCACACACATCTGTTAATGGCCAGTCAAGCATTTCAACCCTTTTGTGTTTTCTCAAGGGCTTCCTTGCTTACAGTGCAGTCCTGGCCTCTCTGGGAAATGGGGAGGTAAAAGATGCTCATGCAAGTACGTAAGACCAGGCAGAGCAGATGCTGTTCAAAGGAAGGACCCTCATGTTTCTATCTGCTTCTTTCTCTTTTCCCTGCTTCTGAAAAGCGGTTTGGTTTCAGGAGGGAGTTCTAAAATTTTAGTTATGTTTTGGTAGGTGGTTGATTGGTTTGCTTCCAAATATAATACATATTTCCAAAATGGGAAAATATGAAGAACAACTGCACTGGGGCCAGAACCGAAGGCTTGGTACGGCTCACTTGAAAGAAAGCAGGGAGATGCCCCCAGAATAAATAGACTGCCAAATTGGGAAGATCCCTGAATGCCAGGCAGGGTTTTCTAAATACAGTGACTTTGGAGCCCTGCCTCAGCTATAAAAAGTCTAGATGGATTATGACTTTGCTGTTGGCAAGGCAGAACCTTCTAGAAAATGGACTTCCCGCTCTAGCTGTGGATTTTTTGGGGGAAAACAATGGACCTCTTTGGCACCTTCATTTTAGATGATCCTTCTTTTCCCTCCACATTAATGGTAAATCTGTTGTTTCTGTTAATGGATAGGAGTCGTTTGCCAACAGCGAGCTTTGCCTGCCGGTCAGCACTCTGAAAAGCCACTAGAATTTCTACTGCTTGGAATAAGAAACCTTTGCCCAGCTCCAGCGTGTCTCGCAGCCCTCCAGAGTCAGCTAGGTCACATAAGAAAGCAAAGGCTAAAACCCCATTGCATCCACCTTCCCATGAGGAGAGTTTTGTGAGGGAGGGACAGCATTCACCTATGTTTTTCCTCCTGGAATAATATGTGCAGGTTAACTAGGATCGAATGCCAGAGGACTTGAAATTTGATTTTTGTGGAAAACCAAGGACACTTAAAAGGCAGGAATTTGATGGCGACTGAGATAATTTCAGATTCAAAGTTCTGCAGCCTTCTGCCCTGAAAATCTCTCGGCTGCTAATGACACTGCAGAGGAGACCTGCGGGTCTTTTTATATGTTTCATCTTACATTGTTGCGTTAGAGGCTGTTGACATTTCTGACATTTATTTTTATTCCCAAAACTGCACACAGTAATATAGTATAGACAGGAGCTAGCAGCATTTGTGGGTGCTAATCCTTAGTCCACGCCCTTGGAATTCTCCCCACCTCACCACGCGCGCTCAGAATGGCAACACAAGCAGAATGACAATGCAGCAGCCGGCTTTGCTATGGCCAGCCTGCCACCTCTCACCTCTCCTCCACATGCTCCATGTTCAGTTGTGGCTGAGCCAGACAGAAAATATTGATTAGAATATGGGGAGAAGGATGCTCTCTCCTAAACGACATGGTTGGAATAATTCACTGATGGGCTAACGTTTGTTGGCACACGTTTAGCCAAGACCTAATGAACTAAAACTGAACCGCAACATTAAGCAAAATGCAGGTGAGAAAACTGGCTTGTCAGAGTCTTGTTACCAATGCACCAACCTTGTTAAGCCACAGGAAAACTCAAGAGTGCTACAAAATGGCATTTGTGGCACAGCAAAAGTAACCTTGTTCTCAAAAGACATGAAGATGGCCTTCAAGAAATGTGCTTTAGCACGTCTGCTTTCTCCCTCTAGTTAGGTGACGAGTCTTCTTGGTTGAGCAAAAATATCCCAGGGAACCTTTGTGCTAAATTACAGCAGAAAATATCAAACAGAAATTCCTCTGCTTTTCATGCCCACACGTCCTCTTAATGCTCACTTGTATCAAGCAGGGAAATACTTTCTCATACCAGCACTGTTTTCAGAAGTCCATGTAAGTCGTAGTCTAGCTGCTCTATCTGATCTTTCATCAGTACCGACTCTGAAAAGTTTTTATTTCCTTTAGCCATATCCCTCAGCAATTTCATGTGCCATCCAAGCAATGCACTCATTATTGAAATTTGTGTGATTTAATAATTTCCTGGCACAACGATTCCAAAACATGTGGGAGGAAAAATGAAGAAGGATTTTTCCATCTCCAGGTGTTTGTTTTATTGCCTGAATCACTGCTCTTGACCCTTTTCAATGGCTTTTTGTTGAGCTGTATTTCAACTGCTTATTCAGCACGGTGTCTGAGAAAGACAGTGCAGTCAAACTGTCATCCTTGCAGCTGAAGCTGCTGGGAAGGAAGCTCATTCTTAGGAATCTGATGTTCCTGACTGCTCTAGCATTTCTAGCTTCAAATTTCTGGAGCTGTTTTCCTTTCTGCAATCTCCGTAAGCTAAATAAACCCTTTTTTTCAATTGCCTGCTTTACTAATCAGTGTTTGAACTGCAATATTGAGGCCCTATTCCCCTCTCAAGCCAACACGCGCTATGCTGGGTTTACAGTGGCAGCCTGCCAGGAGCCTCGGGGCTTCACCTGCACCCAAGTGAGGTGAGATGAACAGCACAACCAAAGCAGCTCTTCACCGTGGGATACAGCAGCACGTTGCTGGTTTTCCACCAGCAGCTAGTGGCAATACAGAGCAGTGGGATTTGGATGCATTAGTAGGCAAGAAGCTGGAGCCTTAACTCAAAAACGTACTTACTTAGGAAACAGGTGCGTATTTACGTTGAGCATTGCGTTAAAACCATTAAGCTTTCCTATATCTTTACAGTTAGGCACACGTAGATGTACTGCTGAGTCTGTCTGGCTGTGTGAACGATCTGCGTGCATCTCCAGGGAATGTCTCTGCTTCCTCAGGTGTCTCAAGTGTCAGGAACAATTTTCATTTGGTATATGAGAGAATCATGAATTCTCACTTACGTTTCCTTGGACTAGTGATAAATAATGGAATTAGGTAACATTTTAAGAGACATTTGTTAAGCTTCTATAACCTTGTTATGTATCTGCCCAAAAGTACTTAAAATGAACAGTTGTAAGAGAAGGAAGAAAACTTCTGATGACAGTCTCGGATGCTCTCTTGTTTAATTGTTCAGTCATCTGTAGGCCATGTAGTGTAACATAATGTAGGTTATTTTTACTCTCATCAACTGCTCTGCTGTTTTAGTACCTCTGTCTGTAGTACGGAGTGACTGGAAGATTGCCAAGTAAAGGAAAGCCTGTGTGTGAACAGCCGGCAGGGATAACGTGTAAATCTGGTGGAAAGAGGCAATTAAAGGCAGTGTTGAGATATAATGGAAAATAGACAATATTGAGCCTCATCAGAAATACCAACACAAACAGCAGCTAGTGTACAATGTCTCTGAAGTGAACTTTGTTGCTTAAAATAACTTCATTCTACAGAAAACAGATGGACTATGAAATCTGTGAACAGACTTCCAGGAAACAGTTTGGTCTTCAGGAACATGTCCATGTTGATGTTCAGCAAATCCTCCTGACACAAGGGGGAAAAAGGCTTCTCCTCCCTGCTGTTGTATTTACATAATAGAGAGAGGAGCTGGAAAGTTGGATTACATGCAAGCCAAATATAGCTGTAAATAATACTGCATGTCGTATGTAGCTATGAACGGACATGAATAGAGAGGAAGTGATACCTGAGATCAGCAGTATCACAAATGCTGCCTCGTTGCTTCGTAACCCAACAGCTGAGGAGGTAACATGGCAGTGAAACAAATCAGGAAGCCCTGACTAACCAGAGGGACCATGCCAATAGCTTATCAGAATCTCGGTGTCACCAACAAATCCGACTGTATCAGTTTTTGACAAGAGTGGGTGGACTAGGAAGGGACAGACCATTCCAAAATGTTTTTCATATTACAAATGAGGATGGATTCGGGCTGTGTTTTAATCCCGTGGCCTATATTTGGCCATCCTTCTTTTGGAATAATTGATCAAAAAGCCTCTCAGAGTTTCCTGTATTCTACCAGACATTTATACAGCCATTTGTTCGCTCACTTTGTGAATGAGTATGATCAGTGACAGCACGGATATCGCAAATCAAGCTCCTGTTTGCAGACACAAACTTGGCAATGTGCATTAACTGAACATAGTTGTTGCATCAGACAACACCACATCATGTGCTCTCTCGGTCACATTCTGAGCTAAAAAGTAACATGCAGATATTTAAGGATCTTCAGGAGGGCCCCTGAACATGGTTATTTCTTAACACTAAAATTGTTTCTTTCAATTCTTTAGTTCTCCTCTTCCAGTATAATCAACAAAACAAAAGAATAGTTGCTTATTATTCTTAACAGTTACTCATTAAATGGAAATGGACAGAAACACACAAAGAGGACTCCTGATGTGTTCTGGCTACAGAGCCTTACTCACAGTATTTTAAACGTGTTCACACTAGGCTCTGGTTGAGCTGGAGCAAAGGACTCGTGGGAGAGCTAGGATGGAAGAGGGAAAACTCTGACACTGGGACTAGAAATCATTCCTTTGCTTCCTGGATGCAGTATTGCGTGGTGCAGAAGAGGGAGGCAACTGAAAGTTACCGCATAACTAGACCTTCACACATTCTTTTTGAGTTTAGTACTTCATTAGATCACATTTTTCCATGATGAGAACCAAAAATCTGCGAAGAAATGCAACCACAAAATACTAAATAAATGGTTCAACTAGCACTTTATATGCTTCCCCTTTAATTTTTGCATTTGCTAAAGATACTCTACATATCTGAAACAGCAGTTTGCCAAAAATGAACGTCACTTTTTTAACGTTGCAGTGCACCTCTCAGGCTTTTAGAAAAGCAGGAAGTAGTAAATACTCTTTAAATTCAGGAAGATCTTTCTAAAAAGACAGGTATTTCTGAAAAGATTAACTGTACTCTAAAAAGATAGGACTGTAAATTCCCTTTGGTGCTTGTTAAGGCTGCTTCTGCGCAAGAGATTTTTCTCCCCTTATTTAGCATCCTTCACACAAGCAGTATCAGTTACGCTGCAAGCACTGGCATAAAGGGGTACAGCTGTCCTGATCTTGGCTCATCTCAATCCATTCTAGCAACAGGGGAGCAAAAATGCTTCTATATTTGCTTCTGCTAGCACTGGTAAGAATTTTCTAAAAGATAATTCTGTGATGCAGATTTTGAGCATGTTAGTCGGTGTTTACCAACATTTTATTCTAGCTTGGCTGTCTTGCTTTTTATTTTCTCAAAAAACTAAAAGGTAACAAACACGTGTGGTTGTTGAACTCCCCTGGGAAACATATTTGTGTTATGTTTGTATCTGGAAAATTCTAGTTATGACTGAAGTTGCAGAAAAGCCAGCCTGTTACATTCAGGTTATATACGTCATTAAGAATCATGAAATGCAGAGAACTTCCATTAAAACCTGTTCCACAAACAATTCAAGACAGACAAAGCCAAGAGTGAGTAAGAAAATAAGGGTGACTTTTATCTTCAGCTTCCTGAAATCCTACAGGCTGATAGAAATAAACCCAGGGCCTTTGTGTTACATAAAATAGCATTATATGGTCTAATAAATACCTGTTCTTGAAGGGGAGAACGTAGTTCAGGAAATAATGGGGATTTCTGAACTTATGTTTAAAACTAATGCAGACAAAAGTACCAATTCATAGAAAAGCAGGAATTTGGGCACAAAAGGAACAAAAATATTTGATGGACAATAAAACTAATTCAAGAAGGTGCAGAACTTGGTCAAAGATTTTTTTTTTTTCTCATGCTTTGTATTGACTACTTCAGAGATTTCCCAGTAAGGGCTGAACTCACATTTCAGCTGTTCCTTCTAGGTAAAAATCTCTCTCCACTCTCTGGTTGCCTATTTCACAAAACTTGCTGAAATCTCGTCTCTTTGAGCTTATTCCTCTCCATCACATATGGCTCAATTCCACCAATGGTCTCAAAACTTCCTATGGTGGGGAAAAGGAAATGGGAAAACATAGGGAAAACATAGTCATAAAAGACTTGTTTCCTTCTGGGGCTGCAGGGAATTCATAGCTTATGGCTTTAGAGAGTGCTTCTTTCCAGGATTAAAAGCTGGAACAATATATTGTAAAGGCTCTATAGAAAATTAAAGGTCATTTTACCATCTGCATGGTTTATTATTATTATACTCTAAAATGTAATGGGGTTTCTGCTTCTCTTGGCTTTATTCTATTTCCTGGATAATATAACAACGTTAAGAAAAGGAACAGCGAGGTTTCCCTGTCGAGAGTCTCTTTCAAAGGAAATAGCTAAAAGGCTCTAGCAGTCACTATATTCAGTGTTTCCCAAATCACCCTATTAACCTGCAATTAGAAAATTTTGGCTCATTCAGTCTTGCTGCAGGACAGAGGTAACAACCAGAAGACCCCTTCAGGTCCTTTCCAGACTTTCATTCTCATATCCTATTTATGTACACTTACTATTTATGCTCCTAAATGGTATTTAACCACTCAGACCAACTAGGCTAAGATTTTACTTAGTCTATTTATAAGCGTAGCTCGGTTTCCGTCATTCCAGAACTAGTGGAATAGCAATAGATGCCCACTTGATTTATATTAGCTACCTCAGTTCTTTCCATCAGTTATATTTTCACAGGACATGTTCACCTTCTACCCATTTGATGGATGAGCTGACAGAGAAAACACTCTGGAGGAATTCGGCTTCTAAAAGGGTTGACGTAGCAAGCAGCCCTGACCCATCTGTCACGATTTTGAAGACAGACGTTGACTCCCATGCCTTTTATTTGGCTTTGCGTCACTGACCAGCAGACCTCTGTTTTCACAAGGCTGGGCTGGGGGAGTTGCAACTTCGGCTAATATACTGCCCTCCCAGTAACTCAGCACCTGTGCGGCAAACCCTGGAGAACACAAGTGGCCGGAGAAGAGCCCGGCGACCGTACGAATGCAGCGAGAGCACGAATGTCAGCGCACCGAACAAAGACAGACAGAAGTGGCTTCTTCAAACGGAAATGCTTCTGGGAGGAAAGGCGGGCATATTGTTTGCAAGTTACGAGTAAATTATGCATCATCATGGCATTAGCTCTGTGGGGAATCTAAAGACCTCCAGCCTGCACGGCTACTGCCTCTAGACACTTCTGTTCGTTGTGACATTAAATGCCATCAGAATCTTTCAACTCCAGCAGAGCTTTCCGTGCACAGGGAATGCAGGATGAGGCTTCACATACCAAACTAAATTCATAAAATGACCTTTATCAAGAACATATCGGGAGTACAATCTACTGCAACAGGGGATTTCCTTTAAGTGCTAAGTGTGCATGACATTCTCCTGCCAGAGAATGAACTAGAGGGAATTTAAACATTAAACAGTTACATATGAAACAACTCTGCAACAGAATCTTTACATTTCAAACTGTTTCTTCAAAAACATTGTATTCACAGGTTTTACCAGTCTGCTCTCAGGAGCTTGCGCAATGACTTACAAAAAAGCTCAGAAGAAACTCTTCCAGAGCCTCAGTGCGCTCTGCGTGCCCCAGAGTAATGTGTGCAATAATAACAAGAACAGATGGGAAAAGGAGAATTGAATTCCAGGGGAAAAGAACAGTATTTGAATGGAATTTTGCACTAAAATGCAGAATGACTGCGGGACATGTACAAGGAGTCAGTCCTGGATGGGAGACAGAGGAGAGAGTTCTTGACTCAGCAGCGAGGAGCCTGTTGGAAAGAGAGAGCAGACAGAAGGAAAGGGGAGGGCTCCACCGTCTCCAGGAGACAAGCTGGAAAGAAGTCCAAGGAGTGAGGGTGCGGTTTGAAAAACAAGGAGTACAATTTCACACTGGATCCTGAAGCAAATAGGGCAGTCAGAGAGGGCCTTGTCATGTACAAAACATCCATTTTCTCTACCAGAGACCAAATCAGAATTTCTGGAGTTGTTGTGACGGTCTGTCTTTGCTGCACCACACCTTTGTGCGGTGTCTGCTGATCCAGCCTGCCTAAGGTTCGCATTTGTCTGTTGGGCAAAACATTGACACTGAGAGGGCGCCAGGCAGCACACAGCTGGGAACAGATGTGGGTCGAACACTCTGCGCTCAGCGCTGTGCCACACGCGCCAGCTCTCCGGCAGTTTGTAGTGGTCAGTCGCAAGGACGCGCACGGCCAACCCGCGGACTCCAGGTGGCTCGGAGCTTTCCTTGTTCACACTCAGGCAGGTCTCCTGCTGTCAGCGAGCGGATGCTGTCTCACAGAGGTCAGGATACGTGCTAGTGACTTTTTATTTTTATAATCAAAACAGTAATGTGACCAAACATTTGCAAATTGAACACTTCTGTAGTTCAACTGTGATTGGAAGCGATGTGGAGCAAGACTCCGAGAGGAGCACTTAGGAGAGACGCACATTGCTTTTGCAGTGAGACTTCCTTGGCTGATTCTGTGGGAAAAAGACTAAGAACATGCACAATACATAGGATATTTTTCCAGATAAATAACAGCCTCTCAAATACTGAAAGCATCACGCTGCCATCCATCGGAGGAGCCAGAAAACAGAACATCTGGAGGAGAGAAACCTCTGAAAAACAGAGAAACATTTACTAGGAGCGTTTCCATTTGTGCTGTTAAAGGATTGCTCGGGATTACACCCTTCTCAGCTGCTAAGTGCTGCAGCTCTGCCTTTTTTTTTTTAAGAGGGAGAGAGTAGCAGTTAGCCAAGCAGAGGGGCACTAGCACAGCAAACTCTTCGAGATTTGAGACGCTTTCCTTTTATCAGACTATAGACTGCAGGTTAAATACCTTCAAGAAGGCCAGTAGTGTCTTTCCACTGAGAAATCCCAAACTAAATATAGAAAACAAGGTTAAAAGACTCCGATCAAACATCCGTGCGCACAGCTGCCTGGACAGAGGTCAGGCTCTTCAGCTATGGAAGCTCAGCCAGTTGTGAAGCCGAGAAAAGATGGCAAAGCACTTTTACCTTTCTTTTTTGCTTTGTGTCAAAATTTCCAAAGCTATCAGCTGGCTTTTCAGAGCCGGTAACGCTTGCAAAGAATCTAACCCTTGTGATCAGCAAAGCCTGGTGTTAAAAGAGCTGAGCAGCGTAATGAAGGTACAAATAAGAAAGACACCAGCAGACAGAAGTGTGGCAAAGCACTTTTACATGAAGTGAGATGCTTTTTTTACTACAGAAATTATGGGATGTTGTAATTAGGATTGGGCCAGCTGGGAGTGGGCATGAAGCATTATATCATTAAAACTGGATTGAAGAAATACAGCAGACCTTTAATTTTAATTATACTTTAAAAGAGCCTTGATTTCCTTAGCCTGTGATCTCTCTTCTTCATGTCAGCAGTTTGGTGCCAGACTAATAAGAGTGGCTGCACACAGTACACAGGGATTTTTGTGCATTTTTAATTCTTGCTAATAAAAATATCTGAGACAAACCTGTTATTTCTTTCATTTGTCACAGTTTGCTTTGAAATATAACTGATATAAAAAGTAATGAGCATAGTTATAAGATATATATTAAGAAGTCCTCCTTAATGTGTGAAATAAGTGATGAGTCTGTGGCTTGGTTGTTTTTTGTTTTATTTTTTTTAAACAGAGCTAGTAAGCTATAAATTAGAAAGCAAAAGCTAGCAATTAGAACTCTGGATATAAATAAATAGCATTCATAAGGCAGTTGTGAGGGAGGGCAGTTGACAGAAGCAAACACAGAAAAGGTTCATCACACCCAAGTGGGCTGGTGACAGATCACATCCTGATGTCCCACTGACGGGCTTGTCTCTGCAGCACCGTTGTCTTGCCCTCATTCAAAAACCCGCTACTAACAAACCTACAAAGTAGATGTTACCCAAACCTCTTTAGAGACCATGGAAAGAAAAGTTGTCTCTAACTCAGTACCATTTTTTCCTGGTTTTGGAGAGAACAGAGCTTGGTGCTTAGCCCCAGTCATGAGTCCTTTGGGGAGAGCTACAGATCCCAGATTTCCTGAGGGATGGGGCTTTAGTGGCACCTCAGTCCCAGCACTTTCTGCCATCTGTTTAATGAGCTGTTGACGGCTTCCTCAGTTGAGCTGTGGACCTTCACATCTTCCATACAAGGCAAAGGGGTCCCAGTGGCTGCAGCCAGCGATTAGTCACACCAGTAGGAACCAAGGTGTCTCAGCAGAGCCATGCCTACAATTCCTGTGCAAAACTAACCCAGTTTCGGTAATTCCCAGCTCCACGTATTAAAAATGAATGAGGTTAAGTAAAAATAATGAGGTTTTAAATTGTAATATATTTGCAATTGTTTTAATCTGCCTTCTGGTTTTGAGCCTTCAGGGGTCCCTTGTTCAGCTTTTCTTTGCAACCCACAGCATGAGAAACTCATTTCTAAAAAAATAAATCAAAGATTCTCTTGTAATCTTGCGTTTCCCAGAGCTGGGCTCTCTGGGAAAATGTGAACACGATGCTCCCAATAAAACTGCTGGAGCTAGCAACACCACAGCAGTTTCCATCTCAAAGAATTACTGTACTTTAGAAGAAAGAAAATAACAACGAAGTTACCTTCACCTCCCTCAGCTGATGCTAATGGGCTGACTTGGAGTGAGGGTAAAAAAAAAAAAAAAGGTGTTGATAAACCTCTTGCCTGTTGGACCCTTCACTTCTTCGTTATTCAGGAACTTTCTAATTTACAATATCAGTTCTCTGCAGAAGGAACCCTACTTCTATTTAGGAATTCATCGGGGCAGAACAGCAAGATGGCTTTTCAACCATACCTGATACCTAGTCATGAAACTCCTCACCTACCTCCAGGCGTGGCAGGAGGTGGCAAAGCCCGTGTGACACCACCGTCTGTCGGTGGGCCGAGGGCAGCCATGCCATCTGACCCAGCCAGACCCAAGCGCCAGCAGAGCCCCTTGGGGCTCCCAGGGGCTGCTGAGAAGTGGTGGCTGCCCTGGTCCCTGTGCCCCGAGCCGGGGTCCATGACTGCCCAAGGCCGCACGTCCCTCTGCTCCCCTGGGGCCAGGACGAGACGGTGTCCACCCCGAGGAGGAGAAGAGCCGTTCTCGGCTACGAGCGACCACGACGGCAGGTGCTGAGCCAGGCCGCGGGGCCTGATCCCGGCCCTCAGCGCCCACCAAGGGTCACAGCCGGGCGGCGAGGCAGCGCCCCGGTGGCCCCGGCCACTCTCCTC
>VWZK01002383.1:33023-75630 GCA_013396935.1 Baryphthengus martii | reverse complement strand
GCCCCGGGGACCACGGGGGCTCCCTCCCCCTCAGCTTAGGTGGGCGCCTTGCTCTGCAGAGGAGTCGAGGTTTTTCTTTTACCAAAACGACCGTCAGCCTCGGGATCGCGGAGGTTCCTGGGAACCTTCTTTCTGTGCTGCTGTGAACTGGGAGGAAATTGCCGAGATGAGGTGCAAGAAACCATTTGGACTTGGAGGCTGCACAGCTTCTGTCCTTCCTTCCCAACATAATGTTAAAAAAATCCTCCCTAAAAATGACATCGTTCTGTTCTTAATAGCCCGTGAAAACCATAACGCCAGCGTTGGAAAAGATCCATGAGTAATGGATGCAGCACAGACAAACCGGTTTATCTCTTTCCTTGTGAACTGGTGGTGAGG
This sequence comes from Baryphthengus martii, assembly GCA_013396935.1. Classification (NCBI taxonomy): domain Eukaryota; kingdom Metazoa; phylum Chordata; class Aves; order Coraciiformes; family Momotidae; genus Baryphthengus; species Baryphthengus martii. The sequence continues at coordinate 75,252 of VWZK01002383.1, read as the reverse complement.
GAGGGTTGTCAGTGGAGTGAGAGAAAAGCAGTCTCTGAACGTGCAATTTGAGGCAGGAATTAAAGGAATTTGCTAAATGAATGAGAGAACAGGAAGTGGACTTGGCAAGTCATCCTTCTGTCTCTGTACCGCCCCTTTCTGTCAAATCAGGCATCCATTTCAAAGTATGAACTGGGTATCACCCATCAGTGTGGACTTTGTGCCACTTCAAGCATTTCAGCCAGGGAAATTGTTATTGCTACTTCCAGCTCCCTTTGGGAAGTGTTTTTATGCTGGGCTGGAAGAACTATCTTGGTCACTCCAGAAGGAGCCCTAGCCTGATGAACAGAAACAGACCTGGTGAACTCCAGAAATATCCAATCTCTGTGCCCAGGGGAGCAGACACACCTGTCTCTTCAGAGTCGTCATGAATTAAGAGAATTTAATATGGTAAAGGATTGTCCTGCCCCTTCTCCCTCCTCTCAATATCCAGTGTAGCAGTGATTGTAGTAACCTCAAATGAATTCTGAAGACCTACAGTACAACTGCCTGAGTAAAACTTGAGATCAAAGTGATTTTGATGTTGGACTTTCCTTAGAAAGGGGGCGTATAGTTATTAAAATTTAAAACTAGCAAACATAACCAATCCTGCTGGTTGTGTTTGGTCTCTACAGTAATAATGAGAGAACATCACACTTAATGTCGTAGGTGTAATGTCCTGCTTTGCAGGTTGAATGGCTGTTTCTGTGATGGTTAATGGTGTGTCCTGTAGCACTGCCGCTATTCGCATTGTGGTACTTCAGTTTTGGGTGGGGGGGCTATCAGCTTCTCAAGGGAGTTGTGTCATGTTCTATTTTTTGCTACCACCTGCTTTTGCTCTTAAATAATTTGATCTTACTGAAAGGACTAAACCTGTGCTTGAGGGACTTTTCCCCAGCATGGAGGCTGCATAGAGGAGCAGGGGAAGCCTTGGGGCCCCTGCTGCTGACATGTAGGACCAAACTTCAGGGTTCACTCTTTTCCGTTTCTCTCCCCAGTTTGAGTGCAGTAGCTCCAAAGCAGTGCTCTGCTAAAGAGACATTGCAATTAGTAGTAGCTGGGAGTAGGAATGCAGTCAGCCCTCCTCAGTGCTGCTTCTGCAGTTGTCTCTACATGGCAGGATAAATGGGGAAGGAAATCAGAAGGAATGTGGGAACTGGTAGTGTTTGTTCTGGCTGGGTATCTGCAGTACCGTTCTGTCAACTCTAACTTAATATGTCATGTCATAAACGGCTAGAATCAGGAATAAATGATACATGGTGCTTATTGTTAACTGATAGGGAATTCATGAAAAGATCAGGCCTTCACTCCTTTTCATAATGCTTCACTATCACCCATATTTAGCTTGATTGGCTTAATCTTTTTTTTTTCCCTCATTACTTCCAGGAAATTGACTTGGCTACAGTTAAAATGTTATGTTTAAAATGAGTGTAACAGATCTGCTATGTGGTTTTGTGATGTTAAAGCCACACCAGTTACAATTCCTTGTAATTATGCTGTGTTTCGGTGATCCTGCATTAAATCTTTCTGTACCTCAAGTCAATCTGTGTACTGTTTGTACCTGTAGCCCTTTTTAATTAACATGGCTTTGAGTGGTTAGAATAGCTGTTCTGTAATTACTGAATTCCAGATTCAGCCTGTTGCTGATGAAACGTTTTTTCACTCAAGTTTAGAGTCTTCCTGAGACGGTTGTATGTACTTTACTGAAAGAGGAACCAAAGCATGCAGAAAGTGCTCTCCAGAGAAACTAAACATAAGTTGCAGTGCTAAATACTGAACTGTTCTCTCCCACTCTCTCTAGCTGGAAGTGGATAAATGATAGTGTGAAGTGAAACAGCAATCTTGGTCCATGTAAAATCGGAGGAGTACTAGAGATCAGCAGACTGTTTACATTCCTTGTGAAGTTCATTTTGCCTTGTGTTGATCATCCCTCTGAAGTGCAGCTCCAAGCCTGTGCAGAAGGAGTGACTGCCAGTCACAGTGCACGTTAATGTACAAGCTATAGCAGCTTCAAATTTCAAGTCCTATGTGAGCTGAAAGATGGAGAGTAGCTGCAGTAAAAAGAAAGGTATTCAGGTCTTGAGCTAGTAGTAAAGCTGAGAATGAATTCAAGTCTTACTGTTTGTTTAGCTCTGTTTAATGCAATTGAACAGTTGTTTTTAGATATGAACTCTGTAGCTATGAGTCTTCACAAATTCGTGAAGAACTTGCATCTTACTCCTTCCTCCCACAGAGGACATCACAGCTGACTCCCATAGCAAGGGAGGGGAATAAGATAAGGACTCAGTTTTGATCTGTCTGTTGGCTGACCAGCTGCAGCAGCATAAACTATGCCAGCCCTGCTATAGTGAAGCACTGGTACACACTACTTAAGCTACTGTGATTTAATCAGGTTCCTAACTCCAGTGCTTCTGTTAGAGCAGTGAATTATAAAGTATTTACCAGATTGGACTCTTCCAAGGGAATTGTAGTTTACAGCGGAAATGGTGTAAAAAAACTAAATATACTGGTACATGGACTGAAAGCAATATTACTGGAATTCGGTGTACAAAGTGTTCTTGATCTAAAATTAAACTTTTCCTTTACTTAGTCATTGGTTTGCTCATAAAAGCTTGTCTTTGTCCCATTTTGAGCTTGTTTTTCACTAGCAAAAAATCTCTGCTTAACTTCAGAGAAAACTATTGCCTATATGAAATCTCAGGTTCTGACATTGAGGGCTTCATCCCTTAAATGGATAGACATGTAGACCTGTAGACAGGGCTCTGCTCTCCATTAAATAACTAGTACAGGCTCTTGAGCACGGGCAGCTAAAGTGAAAAGACTTGTGGTCATGACATGCTCTTGATGCATCAAGTTTTATGCATCTTGGTGCAGCACAGAGAAGCTAAGCTCTTCTGGTTTTAAGCATAAAAGATGTATATTTACTTCTGTCATATTCTGGACAAAAACACTTTCTATTTGGATAGTCTGAGATGTATTGTGAAGAATTTACTATCTGTTGCGCAATAGGCATGACTGAGCTGAAATGTAATGGCTCTCATGAGTTTGCTTTGGCTAGACATGTAGACTTAAAAGCACTCAGGATATTTGCAAGCCATAAATGACTTTTTTGACTTATATTCAAAAAGGTAGGGCTAAACATCACGACTTGATTCAGCAGTTTAGTGTTGAAGAGACCGTATTTGCTCACTGGGTTGAAAAGTACCCTACATGTGGTAGGGAGACTCATTCAGTAGATGATCTAATCCTTATCACGGACTCACAGGAACAGATTTTTGTGTAGGGAGTAACTTTCCGTTATGATGAAAGCCAAACTGCAACTCCAACCTGTGAGCTGGTGGTTGTGCCTGTGTCAGCTCTTGTGTACTGCCCTGATGTCCCCCAGCTGTCAAGAGGGGAAGTCTAGCAAGAGGTGAGGTGAAGGTGGGCACTTGAGAGGGGTTATCTAACAACTGTATGCAGACTCTTATTGAGCATAATTATAACTTCATATAGTCACATGAGTAAGAGTTCCTCAGAACTGTGTTACTGTGTTCTTGGTTTGTACTATACTTAAAATATGTGCTTACAGAGCTTTTAGCAGACAGTCTTTAACCGGATACCTACAGCCTCTGTCCAAGCCTTATTCTTTTCTAATGGGCTTGAAAAACAATAGTTGATCACCTCTATAAAACATTTCCACTAGAGCTGTGTGGTGTAAAGCTGGAATGGGGTATTCCCTGAACTCTGGAAGAATCTTAAATCCAGAGTTCTGACTCCAACATTTAACTGATGGTAGGTCCCAAGTATTGGAGTGTCAGGATTAGACTGTAAGTTAGGCTTTAGTATTTCCCGTTAGAGAAACAGACTTCATTTGAAGGCTGGTACTGTCAGTGTTGGGGTTGGTTTGTGCTGACCCAGTCTGGATCACTGCACTCCACAAAAGGGAAACACAGTAGAAAGCCTAATACTTAGAAGTCTTGTGTTTTTTTTAAAAAAAACAACAAACCTCAACTATGCTGGTAAAATAGAATGGGGAAAGACTAAATCTCAGATTGATAGCTTTATTTCAGCCTAAGCGTGGAACTTGTGTATCTTCATTCAGGTTGAGCATCAAATAATAGATCTCAAATTAATCTTTACCATGTCAGTAAGTTCTCAGTATCTATAAGATGCTTAAAAATAAGTTTGGTATCTAATCCAGCCTGCAGTAATACTAGATATCTATGTAGAAAAATCTTTATCTGGTTCATCCAGCTTGATAGGGAAGACGGTTCTACGCTATACGTGTAGATAATGGGCATTAGGGCATGAAAGGGTAGGAGAGGTGTTGGCTTGTTGCTTGAACAGAACGTTATCCTTTCCTCTACAGCGAGGCTCGCAGTAACCGGCATGGGCTGCTTGGTAGGGTTTAACTGGATTGCCCAGAAGTCAAGTGAGGTAGGGAAGGTGCTTTAGAACAACTTGTTCCAGATTGTCTTGGCAGACTTGTCCCCTCCAGGATAGAAGCGATGCTGGCGGATGTCCCTTTTTTTGGGGGTAAAGGGATTCTGTTCATGTTCCTATGTGTAGCCATAAGGAATATGCCTCTTACACTGCTTCAATGTTACAGCAGCACATAGGATCTGATGGGGATGCTTATGACTCCCTGACAGCAGGAACAGTCTTCAGAATTTTCAGACTGATAAAATGTGCAGTGTTGTCTTCATTCACTGAGACTTGCAATATTCACATGACCATCCTTTAAGAAGTATTGACATTGTGCCTTTAAAATATGTAACTGACTTCCCTAATAATAAGGATGGCAGTGATAGATATTCTTTAACAGTGCATTATCTGAAAGCTTTGCTAGATTTTGCTAGATTCAAAAGGGGAAATCTTAACACCAGAACTTTACACAGAATCTTACTTATCTTAGTGAAGATACCCAAAGTGTTATTCTTTAACATGGACTAGATTTTGGAGTGGATAACCTTGGGCTTAAAGCTGAACTTAAGCAGGCTAATGCCTCAAGATTCTCACCATGCAGAATGAGTGGCCAGGGGCTGTGTCTTGAAGAGTAGGTCAAGCTGAAGCACAGTAATTGAGAAGATACCTTGAACATGTTTTGTATGTTTCAATATTCTGAAAATACATCTGAGTTTGGATAATTTAAGTTAGGAACTTGGCTATGTTGTAGTTAAATCTCTTAACCACTTGTGACAGTCAGTCTCTTAGACTGTACTTTATTGGTAGGTGGACTCAGCTGATGCTCAGCATTAAAAGTGCTCAAGTGTCTGCTGTGTGAACTGTTTGTCACATTAAGTGGACGTTGTCCAGTCTAGAGCATGTGACCAAGAAGAGTGGAATTAAGAGCCCATCATGTATTCATCTGTTGTTCAAAGTCACAGAAGTTGATAGAGCTACAACTTGCATGTTTACTGGGTGCTAAAACTTTCTGCATTACATATGAAAAGTACATGAATTGTCTTGATATGGAGTCTTCTTTCCTTACTGGTACAGAAGCCTGTAATAGCTGCGTGTCCAGTGGACTTGTTTTCAGAATTCTAGTTGCAAGCAGCTGCCAATGTCCATGTGCCTAAACTTTGATTCTCTCTTGGAATGAATGGCACCTACTGAAGTTTATGAGTGTGTATTGAAGTATTTTAACTGTAAAGTGCAGTGTTAGCTGAATGGGTCTCAGTTTTACTGAGAGACACTTGTGGGAGGGAGTAAACATCTTTTTACACATGCGTACATTTGACTTGTATTGCATTACTGAAACTTGAGTACATCGAGATTAGCAGTTACTGAGCTGAATAGCTCTTCATTAGTAAGCTGAACAGAAAACAAACAATTCCTGAGGCTTTCTTTGGGACCGTCCTGACACTCCACACTTTATCTATGTTATATACCCAATTTATGATTTAGTGAGTAGCTTTACAGAAGCTATAACAAGCCACGCTCAGCTAGATCAAAACACAGTAAAACAGTGTTTGTGACACCATTATGGGACTTGTTGCCCAAGGGCTTTAGTCTATTGTGTGAAGGTCTTGGTGGTATGTATCAAAGGAGTAGTGCTGGTTTTAGTTTCTGTCCTGTCTCCTTGAGGGCAGTCATTTTTCACTCGTAGTGCACTGAAAAGCAGTGTAGGTTAATCCCTTAAGAAGCTTCAGTGAAGCTGATACAGTTCCTCTGCTTGAAAAGTGTTGCTCTGGGGCATGAAGCAGGTGCTCAGGCTTGTCACAGTTACTGTCATATAAAATGCAGCTTGCGTACATACCAAGCTGGGGTGTGCTGTGTAGGTAAGTCTGCCTGACTGCAGACCAGTTGAAGCAGCGATACTCATTCCCTGCCTCCTCCTCCTGTTAGCCTGAAAGTGGAAATGAATAGAAACAAAGTTAAGGCAAAAGAAGGTGAGAAATGGCGATCTTCTAGGGCAGTCTGTTCAGTGGCGCAAAATGACTTGAAGTTACATTGAGAGTAATATGACTTTGTACCCGCTGTCGTACAATTGAGCACAAGTTATGTTCTCAGAGTTGGATATAATAAGGCTGGTGGGGGTCTGCATCAAAATCCCTGCCTTTGTTGTTGAGCCAGAAGGCATGGCATCTTGGGCAAGGAGAGATGAAATGACTCCTTTCCAACATCTTTCTTATTGTTCATTGGTCATACTTAGATTCTAAGAAGCAAGATGAACAAGTCTGCTTGTAAAAATAGACCATTTGAGACCTGCTATGTAGACTTGATTCCGTAGTATTGCTAGGAGTGAGTTGTATAAGGGTAGCTAGTTCTTTCCATAAGACCTATTGATACTGTACATGTTATTTCTGCCACTTAAGTTTTTAATATCAAACTTACTAGCCTTGCTAAATCTGGAATAGTGATGCTACTGATAATCACATCTAGAACCAGGTTAAGCAACAAATGCCGAAGCTAAAACTCCTTGTAGTTTGCATCAATAACAAAACTTTGGAATATGTATAGGACTTGAATACTGAGAATTGTGCACTTCTATGGAACAAAGAGAACCAGAAGATAAATTGTAGTTCTGTAATACATACTCTTGTCAGAGAAATGTACTAGTCTTGCATTTCTTTCTGGACTAGAGTTTAGACCCAGAGGTTTGAATTAGACCTTTGACATGGGAAGAATAATAAAGGACTCTCTTCCATCTTTCTAGCTCCAAAATTTGGGCATTAACCCAGCCAACATTGGATTCAGTACCCTAACAATGGAATCTGACAAGTTCATCTGCATCAGGGAGAAGGTGGGAGAGCAGGCACAAGTAGTGATAATTGACATGAGCGATCCAACAACACCCATCAGACGTCCGATTTCTGCCGAAAGTGCCATCATGAATCCAGCCTCTAAAGTAATTGCACTAAAAGGTGAGTAACCCTCTTATTATTGTGATATGAAACCTACTGTTTAGCTCTATTACTACTTGCTTATGCTCTTAAGCTTAAGATTTATGTAAACTTTCTAAGAAGAATGAGGATGAGTATTCTTGCCTGAACTTGCATGCTGTATTTTTGGCAGTGCATTTTTCAGTGATCTTAGAATGATTTGCCTCCCAAGTAGGTGTGAGATTTTTGGGCTTGGCCCTGCTGCCTCCTATTCTCACTGATGACTAGATCAATGTATGATATACTTTCCCTTCAAACAGGTGTTGTAAACATAATGGACGCTTGTGAAGAGAAAAAGAGTGTAAAGCCACACTCCCTGCTCTGTCCTGGCCCCTTCTTGTAGCTTTGAAGAGCTTACTTAACCCATAAGGATGGCCAGTAGCTACGAAAGTCAGAATGTACAAGCATGTTAAGTTTGACAATCACGAGATCTTGCAGAGAGAGCACCTCTGCTACAGTACCTGTGGTGTTGATACTGACTTTTAAGTAGCATTCTGAGTGCAAAGAAATAATTTTAAATACATCTCTCTGGCTCTTTTCTTAAATGACCTACTTCTGGTATTTAATTTCAGTAACTGTTACTGACTATGTACTTTTCTTCCTGCATCTTATCTAAACAGATGGTGAGTGAACTTTGTCATGACATTTTATGTTCAGTAGTACAGAATGGTCTAATCTCATAAAAAGTACTGAACTTACGGTAGCCATTTGACAGTTCACTTCATAGCCAGGTGGGGGAATCTTAATCCTCACCTGGTATTACAGTGAAAACGTTCTCCTCTGGCTCGTTGCTAACCATTTGGCTGCTTTGACTATTGACTGTACCAAGCGAAGGAGAAGAATGTGCTCTTAATGTTTGTGTGTGTGTATGTATGATGGAAGTACAGTTGATAGACAAAACTAAGTTGCAATATTTTTATGAGAGACCTCTGCAAGCATGTCCTGTGTGCTATTCATTTCTGCCTAAGTGTGGTTTCTTTATTGTGAAAAGTCATGGTGAAATTACTTTAGGGGTCCAAGAAATAACTGTCCTCAGAACTGGGACAAAACCTGTAACTTCTTAGTTTTGATCTCAGGCTTATACTGACATTAGGGGGGAAACTAATGTGTTCATGTTTGACTGCAGCTGAATTTGTGATTCAGCTCAGATGCTTATACATCTTGCAAAACACTGCCTAGGGTCTGGATAAAGGTAACCAAGTAATTTCAGATCTGTTAAGAGTTCACCGTCCTTAATCTTGGACCCCTTTAAACAAACTGTATTGGCAAGGAAAGTGCCTTCTCTACACTAGCAGAACATCTAGCTCTCTAAAGGAAACTATATCCTCTGGTTTTAAAAGTAACCTACTAACTAAATGGATTATCATCAGCTTTGAAGAGTATAGCTTTATTCTTGCCATTGTTAAGACTTACTCAAAAGGCGTATTGTTCTACCCATGCAGAGTGAATAAGCTTGTCTTCTGAACAGATAAAGTTGAGTGAATGATGTCACACTGACACACAAAGCTGTGTTGTCAGGTATTGCAAACTTAATGATCTCTTCTTCTACCAATAATTTAATGACCAAAGGGTTGGGTAGAAAAGTGGATGAATAGAGCTACTTAACCAATTACCCACGATAACCTGCAGAACTACAGTGAACTGCATTGGAGTTGTGGTTTCAGTCAGTCTGTCACTCCAGACTTTCCCTGCTGATGGACAAGAGGCTTCAGTAGTCGAAACTTGCACATGGTGACTCAGTGTGCCATGATTGGGTTGCTCATAATCGGAGGATTATTGAGCAATAAATGTACAAAGCTACCCTCAGAAAAAGAAATGAAATGGTTCTAGATTTAAACCGCAATACAGTATGCACAATTTCATTTCTGGATTGCATGTGGCATTCTCGTGGTGTACTGAGATTTCTGCTTTGTCCTTGTGTTCGTGATTCTCTTGCTTTGCTCTGTACTGGGAGTACTCCCCAGTTGGTGTAAGTGGAGAATGTGACACTTGAGTGCTTCCATTCTTTGTGGAATGGAGAAACTTCACGCTCCAGTGAACTGAAATGTAAATTCTTGTGCCAGTGTTATCTGCTTACTTCACTACACCTGTAGAGAATAGTCTAAGTAGACTGATCAGCTCTGGCTTTTTGTGTCTCAGATCTTGGCCTAAAAAAGCATTAGGTAGACATAAGATTCAAACACACCCGTGGCCTCACTAGGACTTTATAGCAGGTTCTATACTCTCATAATGTAAATAATGGATTTTTTTTTGGTAATTACAGTTTAGAGTTCTGAAGTTTCAATTTGTTGCCACACTTAAGGAACCGTATTGCTGTGGCTTCTGTGGCCCCCAACATCCAGAGCTAGCTGCATGATGAAGCTTCCAAAGCTGTTTCCAACTAACACAGCAGTCAAATTTAGTCTAGAAAACAGATGAGCAGGAGCTTTTGACTTGTTCTAGTAGCTTATCAGCTGCTTCTGTGTTACTAAAACTAGGAAGGACATCTTGCTTCCTTTTCAGGAAGACTGACTTGGAAAGTGGTTTCTGTATGCACACACTGGTATTCCTGTTGAAATGGTGACTAGAGCCCTTCCAGAACTCCTTGTCTGCCTTCTGCACACGAGGCTGCACACTCTGGAAGTTCCAAAATCAATTCCTTGATAGCACCAGTCTACTGCTGGACAAGCTGTTGTCCAATGCAGTAAATGGACTGTTTCCAACTATCATTTTAGGACTGGTGTTATTCCTGGGCATTAGTGTAACACAGTAACTGCGTGCGCAGAGCGAGGTGGTCAGAAGCAGACTGCTTTTGTTCCCAGGAAAGCTAGCAAGCTGTCCTAGGAACTGGCCGATCAAGGTAGCAGTTCTTTATGCAGTTAATCGAGGGAACATAAATGTTCCACGCGGTAGTTCTGAAATCTTGTGTTGCCTCTTGGCGCTGCATTAAACTAATGATCAATTATTGTATACATTATGCTAAAACATTATAGAGCAGTCTGAGATGCATATTAACTTTGGGTTAGTGTCTCTTGCAAATGAGTCCTCAGTGGCCAGAAGCCTTCATCTATCAAAACTTCCCAGTAGAAGGAACATCTACCAGTTTGACAGTCAGAAGTGTTACTAGCAGGGAAAACACTTCTGAAATGTGGATAGAAATAATGGCATTACAAGCCAATACTCTAGCAGACTGAGTGGGTGTCTTGCGAACAGAAAACAATATTTCTAAAGCTGAGTTGTCTCATCTGCAGTGAAGTAAAACATCACTTTGGTTTCCTGAAAGGAATAGAGTCCCCTTACTTATAGATTGGTTCAGTTAACATTGGTTTTAAGTCTACCCTTACTAGCTGCTTCTGGTAGTTAAAAGGAATACTAAACTCAGGATTAAACCTGCAATATAGTTACTAAAATCATGAAGCAGTAGCCTTAACAGGAACTAAAGCTCCAAACCTTTCCATAATCTTTCTGAACTTTTGACTGTCCTCTTCAATGGGCACTTGTTGTATTACTGTTGTACAGAGCCCTTCCACCTCCTAGTTAAGTGCACAGTTTATTCCACAGAAAAATACAATGGAAGCTGCAGTCTTTGGCTATCTCAAGAGCTGTTGCAAGTCTCATGCTGTTGGACTCAGGCCAGGTCATCTGCAGCAGCTACTAAATTGACAAAACTGGAGCCATTCTTTCTATTAATTATGCTGAATGACGTCTACTAGAGACCTGCAACTTGGTGTACCAGTGCTGCTGCCTAAACCAGGGCTCACACAAGCTCTGTAGCTTAGACCGTCTTTTAACCACAGTATACAATTAAAATGTCTATGCTTGTCAGTTGTTGGAATGTCCGTGTGAGTGTCCGTAAGAAGTAGACTTTTTTGCTTCAGTGACGGTAGAGGTGTCGGAGGTGGGGAGGGGGTTCTGGTTGGTAAGACTATCAGCTGAGACTCGGGTGTGACAGGACACTTACCCTGTCTGTAACATCACTGGAATAGTGGGTCAAACAGGGTGCTTGTTAGTAGGCAGACTACAGGATAGCCATTGTGGTAATCTATCTGTGATGTTTCTTGGGTTTTGTCATACTAGCTGGGAAAACACTTCAGATCTTTAACATTGAGATGAAAAGTAAAATGAAAGCCCACACAATGGCAGAGGAAGTGATCTTCTGGAAATGGATATCTGTGAATACAGTTGCCTTGGTGACAGAGACAGCAGTCTACCACTGGAGCATGGAGGGAGAATCACAACCCCAAAAGATGTTTGACAGGCATGCTAGTCTCGCGGGCTGCCAAATCATCAATTACAGAACTGATGAACACCAAAAATGGCTGCTGCTGATAGGAATTTCAGCACAGGTAAGTTACCTGGAAACAGCATGCTATGAAAACAATTGGGAGAGCCCTGGCCCCACTTCACTTAATAGCTGCTATGGTTTCTTAACTTTGGTTTCTATGGATCAAAAATATCTTTAGTCTAGGAATAACCTGACTTCTAATGCAATTAAAGTGTTGAAGGAAGGGATGAGGGGCATTTGCTGCTTTTTAGTTTACTGTCCCAAACATCTTGCTTATAAACATTTGAAATCTTATCTCTAAAAGATGACCTTTCTTTTTTTTTTTTTTCCTAGCAAAATCGTGTGGTTGGTGCAATGCAGCTGTACTCTGTTGATAGAAAAGTCTCCCAACCTATAGAGGGCCATGCAGCAGCTTTTGCAGAATTCAAAATAGAGGGAAATGCCAAACCTTCTACCCTCTTCTGTTTTGCTGTGAGGAGTCCTGCAGGGGGCAAGGTAAAGTCTGCAACTGTTTTCCTGTTCTGCTGTAGCAGAACTCTGTACTCCCAGAACTTCAGTGACCACACAGTTCAGTGTATGCCCTCTGAGGAACAGCCTGGGAACCATGTGTGCAGCATAGTTGGTCAGCATCAAAATGCTTTCTTTCAATAGCATGGAAACTGCAAAAAGTCTTGAGTTGCTTGGGTGGAACTTGAACATGTGAATAAGTGTAGATGCAGTGAAAACTAAGCTCAGGGTGTTAAAGCATCAATTTATGTCCACTTGTTTTTTTGTGCATATGAAGTTAAGTCATTAAACAGCCTTTTACGTCTTGAATTTGATACAGAAAGAGACTATATAAACCTTAGTGCTATAGGTGGGTTGTTTTCATCAACTGATAGTTGAATATGCTATAACTGTAGTCTTTAAGAGCCAAGCTAACACTAGAGTGTCTTGAGCTTTCCGGTCTTGTCCTGCAAAATTGTTGATGAATTTGACAAGTCTCACTCAAAACATCTTGAACAAGTTATCTTGAATAGAAATATAGTCTGCTTTTGTAGAAAGCGTGATTTACATTATCAAGTTCCAGAGAACTTGTTCCTCTGATAAATATCTGGAGTACAGCTCCCCAGATTGTTGGTTCAGGATTGGGCAGATACTCATCAGCCAAGCATGGCAAATGACTTCAGCAGCATATCTGAAGAGAGGAGCTTCTTTCATGTGGCTGTACTTGCAGGCAATCTTCTGACATGCACTCTTTTCTTCCTAGCTACACATAATTGAAGTAGGTCAGCCAGCTACTGGAAATCAGCCATTTGTTAAGAAAGCCGTTGATGTGTTTTTCCCACCTGAAGCACAGACAGACTTTCCTGTGGCAATGCAGGTAAATGTTTGACCCTCAAAAAATCAACTGTATCGCCTGGTGAGTAGCTGCTATCTCTGTGAAGAATGCTTTCTACTAGTGTTCTGCTGTCATTCCTCCCGGTTCTGGGAGAGCTGTTAATAGATAGATTTGTGGGAGGTAGCCTGGACATTGAATCAGTAACTCAGGCATATAGGCTGTTTCAATATTTGTCCAGATATTTTCACTTAAAGTTGTAGTTAAAAAAAAAGAAAAAAGAAGAAAAAAAAAAAGCCAAAACAAAAAAAAACCCAAAAAAACAGAAAGCCAGACCCCAAAAAAGCCTCAACAGTGTCTTCCAGTAGGATGTCTCTAACATCGCTTTCAAATTTCTACTAATGTTCACAGTTCCAGATAGGAATGTTACAGTGCTTGATGTAGCTTCATACAAAGGTGGCATTTTATCTACAGGAGGTCTTGCTATGAGAGACAAATGGAGCAGGGGGTCCTATATCAGCATATGTCCTCTAGTAGCAGCACGGAAAAGGCCATTTGGGATGTGAATGGGAGGTTCTTTAGGAAATAACATAGTTGGTTGCTGTGACAGACCAAGCTTCACTTAGCATGTCTGCAGGACTGGTAATTGTGTAATAAAAGCAAACCATCTCAGAGCGTGCAGTTGCTGACCCGTCTAATAGACCAGCTTCGTTAGTGAACCAAGGGATGCCTTAAGCTAAGGTAAACAAAGCAAGCTGTCTACATGGCAGAATTCACGTGGCTTTGTACTTCAGCTTGAGGCTTAATTAACAAAGCATCTGAAAACTTGTTCCAAAGTGAAAGTATTACTTTCTCTAAAGACCGTTTTAGCTTGAAATCCTCCCCAGTTTAAGTGACCGACAGTTAAACTGGAGTACTCTGTAGCTAACCTTAGTTTAGGTTCTGGTGGTGCTTTGGATAGGCCTTATTGGAAGAGCGGGATTCTCTCATTAATATTTCTGAACAGAAATTTGTACTGACATATCTAGACTAGAATGCTAACTACGCCCAGACTTTCTGAGTCAGCCTGGCTCATTAAGGTAAGGAGTACGTTCTTTGCTGCAGATGAATCTTATTCTCCCTTTAGCCTCTGTATTCAGTGGAGCTATGGATGCAAATGGCTGGCAAAGCTGTTCATTGCTTTGATCCTGTAAGGAAGAAGCCCGAAGCTATATTTGTTCTTAGTGCGAAAGCATGTCGCTGCCATACTGCTTCGGGACTAGGCTAAAGGCAGCTGTCTTAACTGTTACTGTCTTAATCTTGGCTAATGAGAACTCATCTTTTGGCAGATTGGAATTAAGCATGGTGTTATCTACCTGATCACCAAGTATGGATACATTCACATGTACGACTTGGAGTCTGGGGTGTGCATCTACATGAATCGTATTAGTGCTGATACTATCTTTGTCACCGCTCCTCATGAACCTACCTCAGGCATTATTGGTGTGAACAAAAAAGGACAGGTAACAAATCCAGCATTCTGGTTTTCAGCCTTCTAAAACTCGGATGGAGTATAACAAACCTAGTGAGTGTCTCGATGCAACAAAAATCAGAGAAGGGAGCAAGTAATTGTTCGATTACTTATTTTTTAACCTGTCCTAGTACAGAACTGTTTGGGCAGGCTGCTTAGCCACTTGCTATATTTCCTAGTAGTTGTGGAAAGGACTGTCCTCCTTAATATGCCTCTTGTGCTTTTCAGGTGCTTTCCGTATGTGTTGAGGAAGACAACATAGTGAACTACGCTACGAATGTTCTCCAGAATCCTGACTTGGGCCTGCGTATGGCTATACGTAGTAATCTAGCTGGGGCAGAGGAATTATTTGCTAGGAAGTTCAACACACTGTTCGCTCAAGGAAGCTATGCAGATGCTGCCAAAGTAGCTGCATCTGCACCAAAGGTAAATAACTCCTGAAGGTAAAGCTTAGAAGTCATGGGACTTGCTTGGTGGACTTATTTAGTTCACTTGCATTTCAGTACTTGACATTCAGAAACTTAAGTGCTGCAATACTAGCCTTAGTTCTCTGCAGTCTGGTTCTTGCTCTAATATATTCCTATATCCCATAGAGGAGCATCTGCTATATTTATCTAACCATACACTTAACTGTGGCCACTGACTTCTTGCTGGAATGTCATTGGTTTGATTTACATCTCCACCCTGAAATGCAGATGCTTCAGTATATAGAGTAGCACATATTTTTTGACTCATACTATTCAGCCTTCACTAATTAAACATTATTTCTCTCTATTTTATGCCCCTTCAGGGAGTTCTACGTACCAGTGATACAATCAGGAAGTTCCAGAGTGTACCAGCTCAGCCTGGGCAGGCCTCTCCCCTGCTCCAGTACTTTGGAATATTGCTTGACCAGGGACAGCTGAACAAGTTTGAGTCTCTGGAGCTCTGTCGCCCTGTCCTACAGCAGGGCCGCAAGCAGCTTCTGGAGAAGTGGCTGAAGGAAGACAAGGTAGGCTTGATCCGGCTTAATTCTGTTGCCTTGTAACAATTGAGTGTGAGCAGTGCTTTTGTTGATACTACATCTCTGAACTCTTTTGCTTGACAAAATACCACTTCTCCCTTAGCTGGAGTGCTCAGAGGAGCTGGGAGACTTGGTGAAGACAGCTGACCCAACCCTTGCACTTAGCGTCTATCTTCGGGCTAACGTGCCAAACAAAGTGATTCAGTGCTTTGCTGAGACTGGTCAATTCCAGAAAATAGTGCTGTATGCCAAAAAGGTAAAGTTTTTTATCGCAGACTGCTAGGCTGTCTTATGTTTAACGTGTACATTCTTAAGCTATCTTCCATGAGATAAGTTTGATTCTTGTCACTTAAAACTGATAAGTAGGTAAGATTGAGAAACAGTGTTTTCTTCATTGTCAGTGGAAATCTTAGCATATGACTAAGGTCTCAGCAGTCTGAAAAAAACAATTTCAGAACATCAGAATTTCATGAAGTATGGAATTAATGGACTGACTTAAGCTTATTCTCTAGAATAAGCTTAAGATTCTTGCTAAATTCATAAGAATTCTTTTGAGATGGATTACAAACCCATTTGCTTGATGTCCACTTTTAAGTTTTGGACCTTACTTGATAGGTAGTGCCTTAAGACTGTCGAAGTATTTGTTCCAAACAGTTTTCTTACCTAGCAAGACATGTGCCCTCACACAAGTTCAGGTACTGAGTAGGTAAATACTGATTTTGTGTCAACAGACAAGCAATAGTTTTTGTCTGAGAACTCCTGGAAGATGGGGCATAGGCATGGCCACCTCACAGCAGTTCACAGTGCTAAAGAATCTGAAGGCTTAGACGTGTAAAGCTTCCCAGGCATGCATGACTGTTTCTGAAATCTCTAGGTTGGCTATACCCCTGACTGGATCTTCTTACTGAGAAGTGTGATGAGAGTCAGTCCAGACCAAGGCCTGCAGTTCTCTCAGATGCTGGTACAGGATGAGGAGCCACTGGCTAACATTAACCAGGTGATGCCTACAACAAGAGTACTGGTCTCTTTCTAGACAGAGGTAATAGCATAGTACCATTTTGGGGACTGGTAAGGCCAGTTCAGGTCTCTAGTTGGTTTGATCAGAAAAATAATTAAACTATTCCAGTCAGGTTTGGTTACTATTAAGTCTTTAGAGGCAAGTGTGCTCTGAAGATCGTGTGAAAACTTTCTGGCTTAGTACTGTGATATTGATAGTGAATCTGCTGCAGTCTTAGTCTGAACAATAGTGTTACTGTCCTACTCTTGGCTTTAATGGAGCAGATATTAACTCTTCCCATGCAGAAAATTTTCAGGGAGATGAACAAATAAACCAAAGTTGGGTCGTGGCTGCTGCTTCTGATTAAATAGACAGAGAAATAAGGCAACAGTTTGCATTATTAAATAATAATGTAAAGTCTTAGCTTTTCTTGTAGCAACCAGCCCGGCAAGAAAGAAGGGATGGGATTTTCACGTTGTGTTAAAACTAGAGTGGGTGGCAAAATACGGTGTAGTAGCTCAGAGTAATGCACTTTTTAAGTTCTAGAGAAAAAGAAAATAAAGTCTGAAACTTGTCTCTATTACCATGATAGTAATCCTGTGAAAACAAAAGGGGTTATAGCATGCTAGGTGCTGTAATGACCTTCCTTTCTAGCCAGGCTATTAATATATACAGATAAATATGCATGTGGGTATATAGATCCCCTTCTCTAACTTGACCCATCTCAACAGATTGTGGATGTGTTCATGGAGAACAGTCTTATTCAGCAGTGCACGTCCTTTCTGTTGGATGCCCTGAAAAATAACCGCCCTGCGGAAGGCCACCTTCAGACTCGTCTCCTGGAAATGAATTTGATTCATGCCCCGCAGGTAAGACCTCTTAATCTAGTTCCTTCACAACGTGAAGGTGAGGCAGTAGTAGGCTTGCACAAGAATATGCTGTCTGAAACGAATACCTGTAAGTAGTTTAGCAACATCAAAGACTACTTTGACGAAAAAAAATTCACTGCTGTGACTTCTCAACAGCTTTTAGGCTGAGCTGCTGTGATTCTTTTGACAGTCTAAATATGAAATGTAACGTCCTAGGTTGCAGATGCCATTCTTGGAAACCAGATGTTTACACACTACGATCGTGCTCACGTTGCCCAGTTGTGTGAGAAGGCAGGCTTGCTCCAGCGAGCTTTGGAACACTACACCGATCTCTATGATATTAAACGTGCTGTCGTTCATACTCACCTCTTGAATCCTGAGGTAAGTCTGTTGTACAGAGTAAGAAAGTAAAAGCTTAAAAGTGTACACTCTTTAGCGCTCCTGTAGCTGCTCAAATCCCTGCACCTGCTCTAAGATGCTTCGCAGGTACTTGAATCGAGTAGCTGTGATTCAAGAACACTTGTCTAGTTAATGATTAAACTGTAATCTATACTTTCAGTGGCTTAAATATGACCTCAGTTTCCCAGGTGGGCATTTCAAATCTTAATTCCAAACTGCATTTTTGTACTTGTAAAGGTGGCGAGTATGTTTCTAAATGTTTGAAGCACATGGAAGACTTCTTTCTAGTAGCTGGGACAGAGACTCCGGCTATTTGCCACATTTTAGAAGTCAGTCAAATCCTGTATAAACTACTGAGTAAAATGTCTTTTTCTTTGCAGTGGCTTGTGAACTTCTTTGGCTCTCTCTCAGTTGAAGACTCTGTGGAGTGTTTGCGTGCCATGCTGTCAGCCAACATTAGGCAAAACCTACAGCTCTGTGTGCAAGTTGCTTCTAAATACCATGAGCAGCTTGGTACCCAGTCTCTTGTGGAGCTTTTTGAATCCTTCAAAAGCTATGAAGGTACAGTATTAGAGGGCTGTAGCTTACTTGGAAGCACTACTTGATTGAAGCTAGTAGTAAGGATTGTAGCTTTTGAGAGAGGTTCTTGTCACCCAGCTGGACCTTAGGATGCTTTTATCAAAGTGAGCTCATCACAGTGAGTTGTAGGGGTAACTTTGTTCTAGATAGTTCCTTAACCCTCTTGAATAAAGACCAGAAATAAAGATGAAACCTGAAAAAGGAAAAAAAAAAAACCACATCCTTCTGATTTTTCCTGCAAATGAATGAAAGCTACTCTCAGCAGGGTTGAACTAAGTCACAAGCTGAAGCCTGTAACAATCTGCTCTTGCATCACCCTTCTAACTATGTTAAAAACATGTGACTCTTTCTAGGACTGTTCTATTTCTTGGGTTCCATTGTAAACTTCAGCCAGGATCCCGATGTTCACTTCAAGTACATCCAAGCAGCTTGCAAGACTGGTCAAATAAAAGAAGTGGAAAGAATTTGCCGTGAAAGTAACTGCTATAACCCCGAGAGGGTAAAGAACTTTCTAAAGGTAAATATTCTGTCCAACAGATTGAGCAGTCCTTCTATATGCTTTTTTGATTTGCAGCAAAAGGCTGTTTACAGCCTGCTAATGGAGAGAAATACCAATTCAAGGTTTAGCGAGCGTGGCTGTGAGTAGTCTACTGTGTAGCTGCAATACAAGTCTGATCCTATTCCAGGCATATAACAGGTCGTCCCAGGCTACCTCTGGGAAAACAAGCCCGAATTTACCATTCCTTTAAAACTAGCCTGTATGATATGATTTGTATCAAACCCATGAGTATGTTGTCACCTAACAGTAGGTGAATCCAGGCCGGTAGAAGGAAAGACTATGCTGGAGTATTCAGCAGGAGCTTTATCAAGGACATTGGATAGAAAAACGTTATTCAAACTGGAGTCAGCCTGTGCTACAACACTGCTCTGTGACTGGTAAAATGGGTTTTTAGTGCCACTTTGTTTTGCGTTGTTAAGTTCTTGGCTCAGCAACTGTTTCTGAATTGATACGTGAATTTATAGTCATGTTGAAGATAGAGATGTAGGCCTAATGGTGGCACTTGTTCACAAAGGGTCTAAACTTGAAACTCAACTACAGACTGGTTATATGACATTCATAGGGGGTGGCTTGCTTTTGAAGTCAGTTGTCTATTTGGCAGTCTTAAATTTGACTGTATTGTGACTTCTGATTCTAAGGGAACTTGGTCAGACTTCCCTGGTTTGGGAAAAAAAAACAAAAAACAACTTTACAAAATGATGGTGCTTACTTTTTTCTTTTTTCCCCACACAAACCAGGAGGCAAAACTCACAGACCAGCTTCCTCTGATCATTGTCTGTGATCGGTTTGACTTTGTTCATGACCTGGTGCTCTACTTGTATCGCAATAACCTCCAGAAGTATATAGAGATCTATGTACAGAAGGTAAGAATCCAGTTTTAAGCTCTTGCTCTTTCCTTCCTTAGAAGGAACTTAACCTTTCAGTAGACTTAAAGCAGAATCTTAGAGCAGAGGGTCTTCAATAAGCCTTTTGTCTATCACAAACCTGTAAGTATTTTCCTAGAATATATATAAATGCATTAGTAACTTAAAACTCACTGCTCTAAAACATAGTTTAACTGGAACTTCCCCACATGGAAGACTGGGTGTGGGTTATTAGTAATGCTAATAACTAATTCTAATGATGGTGGCTTATTCTAGGTGAATCCTAGCCGTATACCAGCAGTGGTTGGAGGGCTTCTTGATGTGGATTGTTCTGAAGATGTCATTAAGAATTTGATCATGGTGGTTAGAGGCCAGTTCTCAACAGATGAGCTGGTGGCTGAAGTGGAAAAAAGAAATCGGTAACAAAAACGCATCTGTAGACACTAGTGTTGGGCTTTCCTGACCCTGCTATACACCCAGATTAGATGCGATGCCGTTTTGATGAATGATGCAATACTAATACTGTTTTATGTTTCCTTATAGAAAAAGAGCTTAGATTTGCTGGTCAGTCTCTTTATGATATGGGTGGTATAGGAATGTCTGACAGTGCTGCATGATGAATGACATGGCTTTTGAACACTTCCTGTACAGCCAACAATAGAGTATGCCTTTGGAGTCAATCTGGACAAAACTGTCTTGACAGTGTTGTTGTAGGCACACAGCAGCTTGTGTAGTCAGTTCGTAGTTACCTGTAAAATGAACAAATGGTTTTAAGCATGAAGAGCCAGTTAACTGAGTGGGAGTTGAAAGGAAAGATTGCAAAACTAGTGGCATCTGCAACCTCTCCTGATGCTAAACTGCAGATCTGGCCTCTACTCATTTAAGGCTCATTTAAAATAACTGGCTGGTCTCTGTCTGCTTTTAAGTCTGACAAGCAAACTTGCTTGAAGGAAAACCAGGAGTTAGTGGGTAGCTGTCAAGCTGTCTGACTTACAAACCTGAAATGTTTGCTTTCTTAAAGGCTTAAATTGCTGTTGCCATGGCTTGAATCAAGGATTCATGAAGGCTGTGAAGAACCTGCAACTCATAATGCCTTGGCCAAAATCTACATTGACAGTAATAATAATCCAGAGCGGTTCCTTCGTGAGAATCCTTACTATGACAGCCGTGTAGTTGGCAAATACTGTGAAAAGAGGGACCCTCACCTGGCCTGCGTTGCTTATGAGAGGGGACAATGTGATCTGGAACTCATAAAGGTTAGCAAAACTGCATTTATAAACATGGTAAAGAACTACTCGCTGCCTACTCCACTGCCTGAAGTGGAAGCCTAGCTGGCTATTTGTCCAATACTTGCAGAAATCCTGCCTCGCAGTCTGACTCAGGAGTTGAAGTAGGCAGGATTCTTCTAGATGAAGACAGTAATTTTTATGGTCTTATGCTATGTGTCCACGCTAAAATTGTGTGACTCTGCAACTTTAAGTTACCATTCATATCTTCTATCCACTGATTTTGCTCAAAATTAAATTAATTGCGTTCTACTAATGAATATACTTACTGTTAAACCTTTGTTAATTTGATTTTTTTTTTTTTTTTTTTTTTTTTTTTTTGAGCCTTGAGCGGTTGATCAGCAGAAGGGGCAGGCTGTTACCTAGCCTGACTCTACAGTAGGAGAGAAAGCTTCCCTGAAACTAGAAGAGGGCTTGTAATTTTCCTTTATTGTGGCTGACCCTTAGAGTTGCTCCAGTACTTAACTGGGAATGAGGAAAATAAATGTTGACTGTCAAACTGCAAGGACTTATTCTGATAGCATTCCTCTCCTATCTTAAACTTGTCGATTCCTAGAACCTCCCTGAGAAGTTCAAGGGCAAGTGAAATTCCCAGGGTTCTCCTAACACATCCTAGTCTCAAACTGAACACCAGAGTTTAATGCCAGATTGTAGTGCTTATAGCCACTGAGAAAATTCTCCTCCTACCTGCACTTCTGCACTAGTCTGTGCAAAGAATGTCAGCTCTGACAGGGTAAGAACTAGCTTGTTTTGCCCCGTTTGAAAGGAAGTAAATGCTATTTCTCGGCAGGGCCTATCCTGGGAGTGTTAGAGTGGTGGTTTAATCTAGATTTGCTGCAGAAAGTGGATAATTTTCCAGCCCAAAACAGCTATTATGGAAGTAATGTCTCCTCTGTAGATATAGGAAAAAAAACAAAACCAAAGACTGGCTGCATTTAGCTCTTATTTCAAGATGTGAAGGTGTCTCTGAGTTGTTGTTTTGCTAGGAAACTTCACTAGGATAAGGTTTAACATTCTAGTTAAGCATAAAAACCTGTCAGTGCCAGTTTCTTCCTTGAACTGATGTTCTGAGCAAGTTTTTCTGGTTATGGAGAAAAGATCTTCCTCCTGTAAGAATTATTCTTGAGACATTTTTGCCTCCTGGGAGAGGGCTCAACTCCTGCAACTAACAGATGCACAATGTAAAGCAAAATTGTGCTACTACTAATTTGGTTACAACAAAGTACTTGAGATTCCAAGGGCTAATTTGGATATTAACGAAACATGAACTGTTGGTAGAGGATGGAACAGGCCTCCAGGTTTCTACTCTTCTAGCTAAAAATCAAAGTTAGCACTACTAATAGGATCATAACTCATAACTCTTCCTTGCTGTCCTTCCGTGGGGGATTTCACATTTATTCTATACCCTTAACAAGGGAATCCAAGCCGCCTGCCACTCTGGACAGTTCTAGTGTAAAGCTAATGACACCAAATATGTAACATTTCTAGTTTTAAACACCAGCACCCACCATTCCTCAGTTGACAAAACAGTGCCCAGTCAGGTGGTTCCCTTTCTAGATTTAAAACTTAAGTTCTTCAGGCTTCTGCAGGTCTTCACTTCAAACAGATGCAAATAGTTACTGTGAAGCCACTGTCACAGTATTTGTGTGTCAGGCAAAACCAACAGAAGCCATAGCAATTCTGCTGGAGACCTTTTCCATGAGCCTTCCAGATCAGAGGTTGGGTAAGAACTTGTCTGTGGCAGTTAGCATTGGTCAGCGATTAGTTCTAGTCAGACTTCTAGACTGTCTGACACATAGCTAGCTAAACCTGTCTCGTGGTACTGACCCTTAACATTAATGCCAATATTTGTAACTCTCCTTCAGGTCTGCAATGAGAACTCACTGTTTAAGAGTGAAGCTCGCTACTTGGTGCGTAGGAAAGACCCTGAGCTCTGGGCAAATGTTCTGGAAGAAAACAACCCGTTCAGACGGCAGCTTATTGACCAGGTACAGCACAAAGGCTAAACTTTCAGTTTGGTGAGACCTCAGGATGTCTTCCAAACATGGAGCAAACAAGTAGCTGTCTTCCCCTACAAGGTCCCTGAGTCCCCATCTCAATCATATGGAAATTTCTAAGAGTTTTTGAGTGGCAGGTATTAATTCTGACCTTCATGGTCAGAAAATTTAATTTAAATATTATTCCTATACTGTAGAGTGACCTACCTCTAGTGAATTTGCTTCCTACACAGACCCACAGTGTGACATTAATAGCTATATCAAGAAGTAGCTCTTTCTTGCTATGACAAAATACTCTCAAAGTTCCAAAGCCTTAATTTGTACTTTACTGGGAACAGGTTGGCAAATGTCGTTTGGGTAAAACACTTAATACTTCCCTGCCTTCAAATCCAGGTTGTCCAAACGGCTTTATCAGAAACACAGGATCCAGAGGAGGTTTCTGTAACTGTGAAAGCTTTCATGACTGCTGACCTGCCTAATGAATTGATTGAGTTATTGGAAAAAATTGTCTTGGATAATTCTGTATTCAGTGAACACAGGTAAGAGGAGAGCTCTGTCCACAAGTTTAGCGTACTCAATATTTTGTTTAGATTGTGAAGTGACCCAAGTTATTTTGTGGGCTTCTTGGTTGCTAGACCAAAGTGCTCTTAAATGTGTTTAATCAGGTGAAAAGACAGAATTTAAAGTGCTTTGTGCTTTAACGGCAGAGCAAGTTCATACTACACAGTTTGCAGTGATGTGTTGAGAATACTGATAGTGGTAAGCGATTTCTTTTTGAAGGCAAATATCAGCACTTCTCAATCTGGGGGTGAAAGATTGTTGCTAGTGACAGCAAGCGGGTATATTTTTTTGCACATGCAAAAAATGTCATTCAAGCAAGCGTTACCGTGCATTGCTTATAGCCTATGCCTCTCTTACCCGAAGGAATCTCCAGAATCTGCTGATCCTGACCGCTATAAAGGCTGACCGCACTCGTGTGATGGAATACATCAATCGACTGGATAACTATGATGCTCCAGATATTGCAAACATTGCCATCAGTAATGAGCTATATGAAGAAGCCTTTGCTATATTCAGAAAATTTGATGTTAATACTTCTGCAATTCAGGTGAGGCATGGTTCCTGTGTGAAGGTATAGAATGCTAGTAACAGAGAGCGTGGGAAGCGTACTGTTACACTGATTCTCGAGGAGTGATTGTCACTTAAATCATTGAGACAAGAGTAAAGTTCTCATGTGATAACAAATTGCAAGGAGAAGTGGGATTATGTGTAAAGACTAGCAAGACAAACACAAAATGATGACTTCAGGAACTGATGTGGTCTGAGTAATCAAAACCTCTATGCTTGTGGTATGTGCACTGCATTTGATTCAGAGCAGCCACCTTGGAGACTCAGGTGCAGGAGAAGCAAATGCTACTAGGCATTGTCTTCAGGCCAGCATTACTGGCCTCTTTAAGTCAGAGGACAGAGAGTAGCAACAAGAGACTTGCTCTTGTTACTTATACTTCAGTGGACAGAAATGGCTGTTCTAAAAGTTAGCATTGTATTGCTTACACAGAACAGTGTATACATGTGAAGGAAGAGTTCTGTTAGAAAGGACAGTGCTATAAAGCTTTGATCTTTAACTGGCAACTTCAATTTCAAACAGGTGCTGATTGAGCATATTGGCAACTTAGACCGAGCCTATGAATTTGCGGAGAGATGTAACGAACCAGCAGTCTGGAGCCAGCTAGGCAGAGCACAGCTCCAGAAGGACTTGGTGAAAGAAGCCATTGACTCCTATATAAAGGCAGATGATCCATCTGCCTACATGGAAGTTGTTCAAGCAGCTAATAGAAATGGTAAGGCAAAGCAGCCTTAAACTTAAGGTTGTTTTAATACGAGCTAGGTTATTGCACCTACATGGAGCAGCAGGGATTCTTGAGACTTCTGAATTCTGTTTCAGAGGAAAAGGGAGCAGTCGGTACATGGAATGGATGAGTCAGTGTTTAGTGAAATTTGTGTCAAGCTTGTCTGTTGCTACACCAAAGATAGACCTTCCTGTGGAGATCATTTGGACTGTTGTCTAAAATATAGCCAAGTATAATGTATTTATTTAACTGTATGTGGCAGAATTGCTTGCCAACTGGATTGAAGAATAGTTGGAAGAAGTTCAACCTTATGTGAAGGTGCCTTTGTGTTTAGCAGGGAATTCCTTAATTCAAATGCAAATGGCTTAGTATCATGGTGGAGGAGATCCTTGAGACTGCTAGCAAAAACTTCCTGAGGCGGGCAAGGTGAGCAATACAGAGTGACTAAAGAGGATCTTGAATATCTCTTCTCTCTTCAAGATAACTGGGAGGACCTGGTCAAGTTCTTACAGATGGCCAGGAAGAAGGCTAGAGAGTCTTATGTAGAGACAGAACTTATTTTTGCTTTGGCAAAAACTAATCGTCTGTCAGAACTGGAAGAGTTTATTAGTGGCCCTAATAATGCCCACATACAACAGGTATGTCTTGATCCACAGTTCCCATGTATGACCTGCTGCTTAGTTGACTCCCGATTTTTGCTGTTACCTTTGTTTACTTTGGACTCCTAACCCAGGTTGGTGATCGCTGTTATGAAGAGGGGATGTACGAAGCGGCAAAACTACTCTATAACAACGTATCTAACTTTGCTCGCCTGGCATCTACCTTGGTGCACCTTGGAGAGTACCAGGCGGCAGTGGACAGCGGCCGCAAAGCCAACAGCACAAGGACTTGGAAGGAGGTAAATTAAACTTGTGGGGTTTAATAGCCTGCAGTATGTGCTCTACCTTTGCTTTAGCTCTGATAGTAGCTTGCTAACTGTTTCTGGCTACAGAGTATGTCTGTAGCTTTATAAACCGTCCTCTTGCCCAATCTTAATTTCAAACAGTGCAAAATGAGTAGCAGAGATTTTAATTGTATACCAGGAGTTAGGGAAATACCTATTTGGAACTGTACATAAGCTTTACCAAATCTGATAAAGCTTTGCTCATTAACTTTTGCTTTAACATGAGGAGATTAAGCATTGCAGTATTCTCCTGTTAACTGACTATTTGCTAACTCTCCTTACAGGTATGCTTCGCCTGCGTGGATGGAAAAGAATTCCGCTTGGCACAGATCTGTGGCTTACACATAGTCATCCACGCTGATGAACTTGAAGAGCTGATCAGTTACTACCAGGTTAGATCACTGTTAATATCTTAGAACTGGACTCAAGACAGCATACTTGTGTCCAGTAGTAAAGTCATCACAGATAAAACCCCATACCCTATGGAGTTGATCTTTAAATTAATTCTTCCTCCATCTCCATTTCCTAATTGCTGCATGCATTTTTTTTCTATAGTAAATAGAAGGGTGGTAGTTTTCATTGTCCTTTTTACAATTCTCTTGCCTCACTGGAATTGTCATACAGATTTAAGCACTCTTGGTTGGAGAGAAAAACAAAGCATGATGAATTTAAATATGTATTTTAGCAAGCTTTTAGTGCCAGTTGGTCATAAATTTGCAATTAATCCTTACTTTCCTAACATCCAGGATCGTGGCTACTTTGAAGAACTGATTGCCCTTTTGGAAGCTGCTTTGGGCCTTGAGCGTGCTCACATGGGAATGTTTACTGAACTTGCCATCTTATACTCCAAATTCAAGCCTCAGAAAATGAGGGAACATTTGGAGCTCTTCTGGTCTAGAGTTAATATTCCAAAGGTATGCAGTAAGGTAGTTGTACAGCAAGTGAGGATGGGAGGCTGTCAGTGAATAAAACTGACTGATTTTTTTATTTTTTTTTTTGTATCAGGTACTCAGAGCTGCAGAACAGGCTCATCTCTGGGCAGAACTCGTATTCCTCTATGACAAGTATGAGGAGTATGACAATGCAATAATTACTATGATGAATCATCCCACTGATGCCTGGAAGGAAGGGCAGTTTAAAGATATAATTGCCAAGGTAAGTAACTAGTTAACTGAGAGTTTCTTTGAGAACAGAGGTAAAAGTACACAACAGAACTGCTGTTTAGAAAATGAGTTTGCTTAAGCTACCATTCAGATTTCCTGCTGTACAGAAACAACTTCCAATCAGTTTAGCACAAGAATTCATCTACTTTTATATTCTTTGTTTTCTGCTGTGCAGCACATTCTGTTGAGTGGCAGCAGCTAGCACAGAACGTTTCCAGAGACTGCTCAGAATCATAGGCCACAAGCAAGCGATGTAACCTTCTTAATACCTCTGAGCTGACTGCTGTCTTAGTCTGAGGCTGTAACTGTTCTTGAAAGATCTCTGCAAATTCTTCCCTCTGTTTCAGTGTGAGAACTGAGGTGGACAATCCCATCAATACAGTAGAGAATAGTGAATCGATGAATAGTTTAGACAAGCTTTGAGACTGAATGTGTTCTTTATTGGTCTTACGGGTTTCAAGACAACAGCTTAGACCGGCTAAGTCTACAGCCTTTACTGGCTTCAGGAGTTCAATAAATGGTCACATTAACTGTAGTGGACTAACTACAGTTAGTGTGCCAGAATCTCTTAACTGTGGATGGGTTAGAATTGTTTTGTACTACCCCTGGTAGCCAGTGACTGCACTATCTGGAAGCAGATGGCACAAGAAGCAGTCATAAGATTGAGCAAGAATTCTGCACTCTTCTGGCATCTAGAAGGAAACTCAAAGTTTATCTGATGCTTAAGTAAAAAAACTTGAGTTAAATAGTCCGAACTAAGCACCGTAGACTTGTTTGAAGTACTAAATAATGTCTAACCATACAGGTGGCCAACGTGGAGCTGTACTACAAAGCCTTGCAGTTCTACTTAGATTACAAACCTCTACTGATCAATGATCTCCTCCTTGTATTATCTCCACGACTGGATCACACCAGGACAGTCAATTTTTTCTCAAAGGTGAGTTTGGGAGATAGTAGATGAACAAGAAATCCTCTCGCTCAAGTTAAAGATGCTCCAGTCTCTGGCTGGAAAAAAGGGGTGATATATATCAGGTAGCTTTGCCTCTAGTGTAAAGGACTAAGAAGCCCATTTCTGACTTGATGTGGGAAACACTGGAAGAAGTAGTGTAACTGGGTGGAGGCTGTTTTATTTTACTTCTGGAATGCAAGATGCTTGGTCTGAAGGGTCTTGACAGTAAGCACAAACTCTTGTAATAACAAATGGGAACCTGTTTCAGGAGTATGAAGTGTCAGAATTGGTATATTTAATCTGGTATTGGAAATATCTTCCTTCCAGGTTAATCAGCTGCTTCTAGTAAAGCCTTATCTGCGTTCAGTCCAGAATCACAACAACAAAGGAGTTAACGAAGCTCTAAACAACCTTTTAACAGAGGAGGAAGATTTCCAGGTGAGCCCCACAAAATAGATTTCTAGACCTGAGGGATGCTCCTCTTTCTCCAACAGAGAGACCATAGTTTGGTTGTTCCTCAGCTAACACCGCATAATTCTCTTGAGCAGAAGATAGCTTTTGCAACACAGAAAGGGGTGGAATCAGGCCAGGAGTGGGCAGGAATCTTGAGATACTGACTATTTGCAAACAAAGCAGGTGACATGACCATTTTTTTTTCTCAGAAGAGACTTCACAAAGGTCAGTATCAGGTATGTTACTCTATTGGGTAACACTTAAAGAAACAAATTTCTTTCTGGCTCATTGGTCGCTCTTTAGAAGACATGCTTTGTCTTCTGAAGGTAACTAGCCTCTCTGTTCTGTCAAGTCTGTATGACCAAATCAGCATCTTGCTTTGTTAAAAATCATCTCTTAGAGAGATGCGTGAAATACACGGGGTAAACAAGCTGTCTCTGTAGTATCGACGTCCTGCTGGCAGAACCTAAACACTTGTGCACCAAGCTTAGATGTTTTCCTACTGTAGTTCTCACCTACTGCCATCTGGAAGCACATGTAACAATTCTCTCCCAAACAGGGTTTGAGAGCTTCCATTGATGCCTATGACAACTTCGATAACATAACGTTGGCTCAGCGTCTGGAAAAGCATGAACTAATTGAATTTAGGCGTATTGCAGCGTACTTGTATAAGGGTAACAACCGCTGGAAACAGAGTGTGGAGCTATGCAAGAAAGACCGTCTGTATAAGGTGAGTTAATGCAGCCTTCCTCCCTGTCTGTCCAAGTCTGAGCTATGAAACGTAGGTCTCCTGGATACTGAATGGGTTTCATTAGTGCCAGATCTGGGCTTCTAGTTAGTCTTAACCCTTCACTTGAAATTTAGGCAAAGACTTAAAGCAAAAGTGTTCGCAATTTCAAGTGCATATTTTAAAAGTTAACTTCATAATGTTAACCTGTATACAGAGATCTATCTATATCAATGAGTGGCATCTGTACAGTTTTGTGTATCAATACGGAACATCCTCCATAGAACTGAAGACTTATGTCCTTGTAAAGGTACAGATGAAACGTGATTACAATGGTCTTCAAGCCTGTAGTGAGTTCACATAGGGCGGGGTTTGTCTACTCTGTAGGCAGATAGTCTTCTGTCTTGACACATGGCAACCAGTTGATGCAATAATTTCTTCTGCTTTGGGTAATTCTTAATATCTAATGGTGAGGTAGGTGGGATACTCGAAAGATTGTTTATCTTCTCTGCTATAAAACTAAGCAAAATCACATCAGGTCACTTCAAGTACTTAAGAAAGCCCATTGGATAATATCTGGGTTTCCTCAAAATGAGAGGAGTTAACTGAGTGTCTGTACTCTAGCTTGGCTCCTACAGGACGTGCCTGGTGTTTTTGAAGACTAACTTAATGTTATGCCAAATACCTGGTGTATCTAGCTAGCAATAACATGCACATAAGCTATAGAGCAAGATGCTGACAGGCAAGGATCGAGCTTAACTGTTGCTCTTTTCTGTAGGATGCTATGCAGTATGCTGCAGAGTCCAAAGATGCAGAGCTAGCTGAGAAGCTGCTTCAGTGGTTCCTGGAAGAAGGCAAGCAGGAGTGCTTTGCAGCCTGCCTTTTCACATGTTATGACTTGCTGCACCCAGATGTAGTCCTTGAGTTGGCATGGAGGCATAACATCATGGACTTTGCAATGCCTTATTTCATCCAAGTGATGAGAGAGTACCTTACCAAAGTGAGTATTGGATAGGTGAAAAAGTTGAGACGTCTAGGCTGCTGGGTGGTTAGCATTATGCAAACCAGAACTCTTTACATGTATTTGGAATATTCCTTGTAGACTAAATCTTCTATGAAGCTCTGTGGGTTTGATCGCTTCAGGCTAGCTAGCAAAATGTGTAAATAGATGCCTTGGGACTTGAAAGAGGACTAGTTAAACTTTTACTTTTAAGAGTGGACATGAGCAACTTGTGTGCTTTTCAGAGCAGCTCCATAGTTGATGTCCTTGGTGAGGACAACCTCTGTCGCTCCTTACTTTGTGTAACTGAGAGTGCTTTTTTGTTTTCTTGTTACAGAGAAATAGGTTTTGAGTAACTAATAGTACATGCTATTCCTGCATCAGCCGTAGGAGTAGACTGATGAAGGCGATTTTTTTAAAATGGAAAACAGAACTCTAGATGTAGGTTGGCTGTATGATACTGATACCAACAGCTAGTCCTCAGTTGAGAGAGAAGAGTGATTCTAATAGTATATGGTCCTGAAATGCTTGTCTCAAACAGCTCTAAGATACTTAGCTAAGATCCTTCCTTTAGAAGGCTCTAGGGTTGCACAGGACATCACAGTAAAGAACTTAATTAAAATGAGTAATTTAAAAGTGACTGCTTCAGGTTGCTTCTAATCGAGTCATGTTAAGTATTCCCCTTTGAATTTTCTTGCAGGTTGATGGGCTGTTCTATAAGGTGACACTCTGATTTCAAACTCTTTGTGTTCATTTATGTCCCTCAATATCCTAGGTTTCTTTTACAGGAATCTAGCTGTAGCTTCTGCCAGAAGAGCAGTGTAATTTAGCTCTAACTCATTTCCTGTTCACTTTCTAATGCTAAAAGGATAACTATTCACAAGCAACTTGAAAATCCAACCAGACTCTGCTCCTCTTCATGGGAAACAGAAGCAAGTGATGGAGGAGGACTTGATTGTTTGGGCTCCTGTTCATTATATCGCAGATACCTTGTGGCAGGGAGGATGTTGTTCATAAGTAAACAAAAGTGGTTGCCATGTAACAGGATGTGTTCTAAGTGCAAATTGCTTGTTATGCTGTGAATTTCTGCAGTGTGCAATCTTTCAGGCATGGCCAGTTTGAATAGTAGCATAAAGCTTCAGTACACTTCTTGCCTGTTAGTATAATGAAAGTACTTGCACAGATCTTAAATGCCTCTTCTTCCTCATATTCCACCGAGGAGAAACTTGCTGTGCAAGTTCATCTGAACTCTTCTATCTGAGGCTTAGGTCTAAAATCATGTTTTTTAAACTACTGGTTGGATTTACAAGTAATCACCTGTACTAAATACGGGATAACTTGCCAGAAGGAAAATCTGCATGGTGAAAGTGGTTTACAGTGGAACTAATTTAGTCTTTGAATTAACTGCAAAACATGGAATTAGAGAATGGGCTTTATAAATGTGGTATGTCTAAAATTGTCACGTAACTAACTTCAAAAGTACAAAAGAATAGACTAGTTTATCAGTGGGGTGTGTTTGTGTTCCAGAACTTACCTATCTTTTATGCACAAAAAGATGTTAAAGCACAGAATAGCCCATGTCCTAGAAGGGGCCAGGCACACCAAGTATTGATGACACACATTGTGAAACCTTTTGAACATTTCACTTCTAGGCAGCGAAGCAGATAGGTGTTTAGGCTTTCCTGGAGAGATGCCCTTGGCTGCTCTTCAGAATGCTGCTCTCTGCACACTTGTCATTTCTCCAACAGAGGGAGTAACTGCACTTCTGGCCAAAGTTCCTTAATGGGTTAGGGGCAGTGAAGGGGAAAGTCTAATCCAAGAGAAAGTGAGAATCCCAAGTCATAAGTAAAGCAATGAAACTAGTTTGAAATTGATAGCGCTCTCAGTTGGTTTGATCCACAGTAATACAGAATAGCATTTGTAATACCAACCTTTAGTGTTATCCTGAAGAGCTGTCAGGCTGACTGCTATAAATGAACCGGTTAAATACCTACTGCCATTCAGGTTACTAATTTGACTTGCAAACTTAAAAAAAAAAAAAAAAGTCCAGGAAACTATTCAACAGCAGATCTAGGTAACATCTCTAAAGTATAACAGACACTCCTCTTGCAGCACTTCTCAGACCAGATAAGATTCTTGCAGTGGGAAAGGAGAATGAGGAGCAGCTGAAATAGGGTGCTGGACTAAATGTAGCTTTGCCCAGGATGTTAGTACTGCCTGTATCTGGATGTGAAGCTGTGTGATTTTTTTGTGCCTTTCAGTCTTCAGTCTCAATGATTCTCTCATGGAAAATATAACTTGCTAAACCCGAAGAGAAGGAAAGTACTGTTGCCTTCTCAGATTGCTCCCCCCACCTCCAATGCAAAGTTGTGTTCAGGGCTCCTGCGTTACTGTAGCACATTCACAAATGTCTTCAGCATGAAGAGAACTTTATTTGGCACAACACTGGAATCTGTATAAAGCTAGTACTACTAGACTGTTTTCCATGAGAGTTATGGAGTTTCCTCTGGAAGGAGTTGATGTGAATGCTAATAGAGTTAAATCAGGGTCTGGAATATTTGCAAATATCTGGGTGCTCTCATTGAAGGGGAGAGGGATTTCTGGTAAATAGATACGTAGAGATTAGGCCCATTTGAGATGGTGCTTGGAACTGCAATCTGATGGGCTTGTTTTCTGGGTCACAGAGTTTATAGTGACTAGAATAGGGCCCCCAAAAGTCCTTCACTTAAAGGCAATGATGGTCTCAGCTGCGTTTGACAGCTACTGCTTATTGCAATAGAACTAAAGCAGTTGGGAGGGGAGTTTACAACACAGCTTCCTGGGAACAGGCAGACTTTCGTAGTTTCCAACTTGGACTGATAAAAGGAACACTTGATAGCTAAGGTACCAGGCATGCAAAGCCTCACACGATGGTACAATTCCTAGACAAGGCCTTCATACATCTCCTGTTCGCTTCAATGTAGGTGGATAAACTTGATGCTTCTGAAAGCCTAAGAAAAGAAGAGGAACAAGTAACTGAACCCACTCCAATAGTATTTGGTAGGTGAAAGACTTGATTTTACTTGATTACCTATTACTCTGGTCTCTCTTTGTAGAGGTGACTTTTAAATGACAACCTCCAATGAAAGTAAACTGGTTTCAACTAGATGGTAAAATGGTTGTCTCTGCTAGATGAACTGCATAAGTTGTTGAAGTGACATCTCATTCTTACAGTACTTCTTCTCTTCAGCTAAAGTATTGCTCCTCTTACATGGCTCAGAACTCTAGTTTAGGAATAGTTCTTCAGTATTGTAACAGGACAGGGGATACCAAGGTGTGCACAGCCCCAGGAATAACTTACAGAGCATGCATATTTTTCCTCTTACTCCTATCTAAGAGGAATGTGTCTGCTTTCTGCTCTTCCAAGTAGAAAGGCAGACTGGCTTTCTAGCTCACCCATTTTAAGACACATACAGCCAAAAAGCCATGGCTGTCTTCAAGTGTGCTGCTATTTTAGAAGCCCTTCTGAAGAGGCATTCTGCTAACAAGCACCTAGAAGTGGCTGGTAAGGGAAGAATGTGACTGGTTCACGCTCTGATGTAAATGTTAACCTGAATTTAACATATGCATGAGGCATGTGTGCTTCTAGTGACGGAGACAAATCTGTCAAGGTATGTTCAGGCCTTCTGCAGCACTCTCCAGACTGAGACCTAACAGACCTAACTATTTACTTGAATTGCTTTACTTTTCAGTTCTGACTGTGCATGGGTTAAATAGTATCAGTTTGTTTGGCTTTCAGTATGGTCTCTTCAAAACAAGTCCTCAAGGTCAGTTGATACTCATCTTCCCTCTGAGTCCTGCCTTGCTTTGGTAGTTTTCTTGATAGCAAGAGCAGGTGGCCTAGGTGCCTACCCTGTGGTGCATGTTGAGTAATAGTGTGACTTGCTAGCGTATGCTTGCACAGTGGCTGATCTTTAGCTAAAGCCTCATAATCCTGTCCGACAGTACAGCTAGCATTAGGGAAGCTTGGGTTCTTAAACTAACTTTCTTTGTTTCTCATACTTTTCCAGGCCAGCAGTTGATGTTAACGGCAGGCCCCAGTGCAGTACCTCCCCAGGCAAACTTCCCATATGGATACACAGCACCAGGATTCACCCAGCCGCCTGTTTATGGTTTCAATATGTAACTAGCTCTCTGACAGACCTTCACTGTCTCTGTTCTCTTCCTTCCCGTCCCTTTTTAACTTCTCCAAGAAGTGTACAATGGTCCTAAAGGCACAGATGACCTTCTGTTGGCTGAACACACGTGCTGCCCGGCTCAGTGAGGAGACTTCAACAGGATGCCTGTACTGTTATTTATTGATTATTGTCCGGTTACATTTCAACCTCTGAAAGGCAGCTTTTGTTAATGACATTGCAAGACTCTTGTCTGAAGTTAAGGCACTATTTCACTAACTCATATAGCAATAACTGCTTGAGGCCAGGGGGAAGAGAGCATATTTATCTTTCTTTTGCAAAGCCCACTGAAGGCAGCTGGGATATCACCTGGCACCAAGTTGTTAAAGCTTCAGCTGAAGCTACTGAAGTAGCAGGGTTGTTAACAATTCAGTTGAAGCATCTCGTTAATAATGAATTGTTGAAAGCTTGTGTACATCTGACTACCCCATTTTATTTGCAGTCTTATGTGCAAAAGAAAATGGGCTTTCTAATATTTGTGCTCTGAATGTTTAGAGGAGTATTGGGGAAGTTTCCTTTTCTGGACAGTAATGCTGTTGGGGTTCAATGCTGTTGGAGTCTGTTCTATATTTTCTGGAGTAGATCTGAGACTTGAAAATAAATCTTCTCATGCCAGAGAGCAAACACTTCCCAGATGCTTTTTGTTTAACGAGAAGAGAGCATGTTACTTATTGACGTTAAATGGTACTAAAGGAAACCTCAGTTGTGTGGCACGTGAACATAGGAGTGTGCATGGGCTGCCAAAGTACTAGAGATGTAAGAGCACAGTGTCAGGGTTGGGGCAGGGGACACTGCTAAAATATTGAGGCAGTAGGGAGGGCCATAATCCTGACTTATTTGCACCTTTAACTGATTCTGGCATTGGCTTCCTGCCACACCGTGTTCTGACCCTGTCTGGTGGGCAGAGTCAGCACCACCTGATGAACAAGGTGCAGTGACTCAGTTCTGCTACGCTGCAGTAGTATCGACAGCGTGTCCATCACCCACCTCTTTCGTTGAGAATGCCAACAGGGAAGTATTATTACTTTGTGCCACTTCAAATTACATGTATCATTAACGTTTTATGTACTTAGATAACAATGTATAATTTATGGTTATGAATCTTGTGCTAATCTTGAATATTATAAAAGTCCAACTATAAATGTAAAACTGCAGTATCCACTGTGTGGTTCTAGTCTTCATGTCTTGCAGGGGGGAGGCTGGGGACTGGTTAATAGTAATACACTACTGCTGACAGCATCAGATTTCTTAATCTGACAACTAAGGATGCCAGGCAGGAAAAGGGAAGCTTGTGCCAAAGCAGCTACCATGGCTGGCTTAGCAATTCACTGGGAAGGGAGCTGTGGTCTCTTCACTGGACACATCAACAGGCTTTGTCACGTGTAGAGGGCAGGCCGCAGTCACATGCTGATGTGACTGGAAAAGCTGCAGTCCTGTGCTGAGGCAGATGCTGCAGTTAGTGTCTCCTCCACTAAAATACATTAATATAGCAGGAATAGTGTCTTCTCCACTAAAATACATCAATATAACAGCGGTAGTGGTAAGCTGCACCTTTTCATACAGAATTCTACTTGAACAGGGCAAAACATCTTTAAATGCCAGACAGTAGAAACTGCCAGGATTGTGAAATCACTAACAACAGACTATGCTTTGCCCAGTTCTAACCAGTATATTGTCTCCCTTGGCCACTGCACTGCGCTAGCAATGGCAAAGAGATGTGGTGTTCACCTTCCCAAGTGTTCCACGTGTTCATGTAACATACTAACCTCTGTTTTGCACTGATCAGCACTCAAGGGCTCAGCTTGAAATACTGAGCGGCTAATGCATTCAAGCAAATCTGCAGGAATTAGGCAGGTAGCTGTTTTCCAGATAAACAGTACTTGGATTTTGTAACGGGTTCCTTGTGGGTCAAAAAGAATTTGGGTAGGTCAGCTGGAACTGAAGACTAGCTCTAGTATTAGTATGACCGTAGGAGTTTCCTTACTCTCAAACATTTATTGTGACTTTATAGCATCAAGTACAAGTGGATGGTGGAATACGGTGAACTGCTAGATTAAATACTGGAGCAGCCCATGACCTATAGCAAATTGAGCTAACCTGGGGACCCTTAATAGCTTCATTCTAGAAATCTAATTACAGGAATGACTGAGTTCTCAAGGAAGGCAAAGCTGCCACCTCTGAGCAGTCTTGCTTTAGTTGCTCTCTTCGCATCTTAAGCTCGAGCGAAGTATAATGACTTTTATAATTTTCGTGATCTTGCACTCTAAAGTGCATCCAAAACCATATACTCGGTGCCATTACAGTGCAGCTGCACCCGAAATGTGGAACAAACTTTTGCCTGCCAGAGTACTTTGCTTTATTCTTTCTTTTACAGTTGTCATTTTCAGCAGGAAATAACCCCTCTCGCAGTGGGTTAGGTGGAAGATTTAATCCAGTTTATGAAGGTGTAGTGTCTATCCAAGTTTTTGAAAATTTGGATGAGATTATTTTTCAGAAAACCTCCTTTAAGCATCTCCCTAATCCTCACCACCACTTCAGTGAGATGGGGCTAGTGCTGTCACGTAGAATGATCTGTTCCCGCAGAACATGTTGCAGCATTTGGAGACTTAACTTCTGGGCTTATGATATTGTCAAATAGTAACTTGCTTGAACCTACATACAGGCTTTTACTAACTGAATGCTTTTCCTGAGAGAAATTGAATATGGATTTCCTTCTGTAATAGCTCTTGCTATTTGTCAGACCTTAGCGGCATTTTCCTCAGTCTGGCAAACTTTTGGCAACTACAGATCTGGCGTTGGAGATGACAAGCAATTCACAAGCATTGCTGTGCAGATGCTTTAATGTCTTTTGAGATAGATGGAAACTGATCTCTCCCCAACTGACGGCAAGGACATGTGCTCCTCTTGGCATAGTTCAGCTGCTCCCTGTGCTAGCACTTGAGCTCCTTTCACTATCCTTTGCTCCCTTACAGCTTTGAAGGTTACTGGTTTCTTTTGGTATAAATCCCAAGTAAAAGGGGAGGGGAGAAAGAACATCTAACAAAGCTGCTGCTAGAAGCAGAGTTGTGGTGGAAGCTGCTGCCATCTGCTCTGTTGGGCCAGATGAGCCAGCTCCATAAACTCGAAAGGAGTTAAACTCAGGAGGAATGCATCACTGAGGTAAGTTCTCTTTCATATTGCCTATGTAGTATGGTGGTATTTTACAAGACTTCTGTTTTCCTTTCCCTCTTTTTAGGGGTCTATAATTAAATGGTAGCATAGCAGAAGAAAATGCTCCTAAGTAATTTTGCTCCTTAAATAATAAAGATAATAGGTAGATGAAATCTCTTCAAGTTTGTATAAACTATGGGAATGATACAGGAAAGAGAGTAGTAACTGTAAGGTCCAAAAATTAATTTTGATTTTATAGCTTCTCTTTTTAGCAACTGCAATGCTGAGAGCAGGGACTTGCAGCATGACATGGATCCCTCAGTAAGGCTGTGTGAACTAAGGAACAAGTTTTTTTTCTTGGCAAACAGTTACTCAGAAGCATAAAAGATTTCTTCTGATTTTTTTGAACTCTCAAACTAATAAATCTTTTGTTGTCTGATACCTTTTGTACTTGGGCACATATGATACTTGAGCAAAGTTGATTGTTCAATTGCTGTATAGTTAATGATTATGCTTCAATGTGTGACATTGTAATTGGCAGGCTACAGCTTGGCAGCTCAGAGATTCTTAGTGGGATTCAACCAGCATGATAGTGGATCAAATTTGTACTGAAAAAAAGTTGAGGCTAGAAATCTTGCAAATCTTGGAACATGTAGGAACCTGGTACATGCAGTGCTGTAACATGCAGTTTAGAAAAGTCTGTGTACTACCTTGTGATAGGGTGCATTTCTCATCTGTGGAACTTCTTTCAGGCTTTCTGGGTCCTTCCTGTTCTGCTGTAAATGGTTTGGCTTGTCCAGTTTCCAAGTTGACAGTGTTGTGGTTTTGTTTTGTTTGTTTTTTCTTCACAGAGTACCTCAGGACTGCTTCAATCTCATTTGTTCCCACAGGGTAAAATGGGAGCATCCTGAATTGTGATAAAATGTCATGGAACATAAGGCTGGAAAATGCTGAATGACACCAGAGTGCTTTGTGACACTGGTGCGGAATTAGGCTGTGGTTTGCCAAGTGAATTAACACTTGCTATAGCAACCTGCAGGTGCACCAGTCCAGCTTAATGGATCTGGGGACTTTTTACTCTGCTACATCTCTTACTTCAGAAAGCATTCAGCCTTCAAAGAGTTTGTTGCTAGTATAACTTTCTTGTTTATTGCTACTATGCATTTCTGTGAGCATCTTTATAAAGGTAATAGATATTTTACTATTACTATAGACTCATATTTTACTAATAAAATGCTGCAAAATTGTTAGCATAGTTACATGTTTCAGTCCAGATCTTTCAGTTTGGACCCTTCCACATCTTCCAGGAAGGCAGCAAAATCCATCTGTTTCTTCAAATTAAACTAGACTATAAAGTTGCCAGCTTTTAAGCATTAAGATGGTATGAATTTGAAATACAGACAGGATGGGTAATTTTCTTTCTTTTATATGTCAGAATTTAAAACTTCTGAGTCAAATTCTGTGTTAATTCAGCCATGCATTCTCCTTCATGGTTCAATGACTGAAGGAGAATTTTTTTCTCTGCTGTGGTTTCAATCAAGATTTTAAAATATCTTCATCTAAAAAATCTGTGTTTCTTCTTTCCCCCTGGTGGTTATGAAAGGAAGGAATTAGAGAGTCATCTGGTGAGTTCTCTTCCACAGTGATGAGGTCTCTAACATTATGCACAAAGTCCCAGAGTGCCAGTTATCCAGCTGGAAAGCTAGGAGTGCATTCAAGTGGGAAGGAGTGGTTAGTAAATCTTTGAATTGCTTTCCTTTTGGAAGGTGATATATTTTTGTTTTCAGTTAAGAGGGTGAGGAAATGGTTTCACCCAGGGTAAACTGCTAACAGGGTTTGTCATTTGGAGTAGTTTCTTCCAATAATACATCACAGTGTGAGGGGAGCGTGACCATGGTCTGGTGGCTGAATGATAACCTGTACGCACTGTATGCGGTACATGGATTGTGTTCATCCTCTGAGATGAGTCAGGCCTACTCAAATGTTAATGTCATAGGGGCTTCTGCTGGGCTCCTGAGAGGTTCAGTCTTGGTCACCCCAGTGAATAATCTTGACTATCAACAGGAGCTCTTTTTGCATGTGTGCTCAAGTGGGAATCATGCAGGTTGTTTTGGAATAGCATCATCTTTCTTACAGTCACAATAGCTCCTGCTGCACATACTTGAAAGCTGGGGAAATGTTGACTCAGATCTTCAATATGATTAATTCTCCTTGAAGCCTGTCACGCATAGGATCTGTTATGCATAAAGGAATCATTTGTTCTTGTCAAGGAACCCAAGAGGAAGTGACTTTTCTTATGGTAAAATAAGACCCCAAGTGATGTGGGTTAATAATGTATGGGAAAGTTTGTGGTAGTTGATGAGTTGAAATGATGCAGAAAATATAGCTGTTCAGTGACATGAAGAGATTCTTTGATTCAAGGGCATATAATAGAAAGTTATCTGCCCTGTATTGACCACTTAGGGTCTCTGAAACTATGGGGTGCTTCTGGGTGCATCAGGATGTGCTAATTTTGTGGACTGTCAAGGGAGAGGTAAGTTGGAACTGATCAAGTGAGGTTACTGCTTACATGCTTCCTAGGATCTGGAAACCTCTGAATACGATTGGTGTTTGTGTTTGGAAAAAAAAATAAAATAATGGAAGTTGCTTTCATCTTCAGTAGTTCTTTTCACAGTTCTGATTATTTAGGCTTGGAGGGGTGCCATGAGGTGTACAGGCTGAAACAGCACCTGACTTGTATCTTCCTATTGGTGGCTAGTGCTCATTTCTGCTGCCATAAGGGAGATGGGTTCAGATTGTCAGGGGGTTGTTTCCTTGAAAATTCTTGAAGTGAGAGCAGTAATGATAGAACTTGATAGCCTGTCTGTAACAGTAGCTGCTCTTTTATGTGTTGACCATGGAGATGCTCTTGACCATGCAAGTCCAGTCACGTCTTTGCTTTTGTGTAAGTCACTTACAGGATTTAGAATGCATCCTTTGCAGCCGTCTGGTATTTCAAGGGATGCTTATCTTCCTTAGGTGCTCTTCTTCAGGCTTTCTGCTGACAAGTGGTGTTAGCAGCTTCTTGGAGGTCAAGTTGAGATGGTTTGCAATCTGCATGTGATTAAATGTGAATAATCCTTTCCTTGTTCAGCAAAGCAAGCACTGTTGAGAATTCCACTGAGGCTGACAAGAATTAAGCATGTGGCCTAGTATTTTCTTGGACAGGATACAATTGTGCACAAGGCCTTTCTGACTTGATTTGTCAATCTGTAAGAGGCAGTGTCTGTTGTGAAGTTAATCGTGGCCTCACAGCAGTGGGTACATGTGTCTACAAGCACATGTGAATGTTGTGGGAATTGATGGAAAGGTAGCGAGGAGCTGCAGAGATCACTCAGAAATCCAAATGCATTTCCATTTGTTGTCCATCTTAGAAAGGGTTTATCTTAGTTTTGTGATTCCAGTACTGCTAGCCCAAGCACCAAGTAGCTGCTCTGCATCTGGGACTGTAAATATTCATTCCTTTGTGCACCCTTCACATGTTATTCTTGTCCCTTTACTTCCCAGTGCTGGAGATGGATGGCTTTAAGACTTGTCACGAGACCACCTCAGTGGACTTGCCTCTCAGACTGTCTAAACTCTGTTCCTACACCAGGTACAGTCCCATCATCGGGGAATGCGTTCTGCAATACAAGTATGTGTCTGCTTTTAATTCTGGCAGCACAACGCCGCTTCTGTTTCCCAAAAGGTCTTTCTGCAGTTGGTTTAGCCACAAAGCCATAGCTGTATCGCTGCGCTGTAGCTGCAGAGTTCACTTTCAGATGAGGCTGGCAGCTGGAATCCATCAGCTGCCTGATTGCTGAGAGTGGTTAGGCAAAAATCATGTCATAAAGCAGACAGATATCAAGTCTTGACATGCTCAAGAGCACGCTCTGCACAGGGCTGGGACAGATTTCTTACACAGTGTTCCCTCTTTGGAATAGGGTGGCTGCTTCAGGTGTGAGGGAGAACACAGCTCTAGAGTTCAGCTCATGTTCCCTGCTTTCTGTGAAATCCCAGACAGAAAGGAAAACAGGGTTGGTTTCTCTCCCCAGCATTCCTGTAAGTACAGCTCTCCGACACAAATTAGTGAAGCACTGTCTTCCTATGGCTGCAGATAAAGCAAAACGCAAGTGGTGGTGGTTTGCAGAGCCTAGTTATTTAGGGGCAACAGATGTTTCACCTTTTAAGGAGCAGATTTATCTGAAACAAGCTTCAATCTAAGTGTCTGTGCACTCAAAGGAGTGTTCTAATTTAAGAATGTTTTGGTTTGTCCTCCAATTGCCATGTTAGGTCTTCACCTGTGTTTACTGCCCTTCTCTCCCTTCCTCGCTGACGAGGACAGAAATTATTCTAGTGAAAGCGGAGCAAGAGGAGCAAAAACACCCACTTAAAGTGCACTTGGACCAGTTAAAGGCCACATCTACCTAAACCGAAGAGCAGCGAGCATACTGTTCTGCAAATCTTACTGACCCAGTGTGCTTCTTACAGCTAGTCCTGGCTTAAGCGCGGCCGCGAGGTGCCGCTGGCCGCACTGGTTCCCTGCTGCTGTTTGCGAGGAGAGATGGCAGCGTTAGCCAAGTCCCCGTGACTCACACCCTGGCTGCCTGGGCTGACATCTCTCCCTTGTACCCGCGCGGAGGGTTTTTCCATAGATTTCTGAAGAAATCACCATTTTCGCACCACCCCGTTGACGCTGCCTCTCAGCGGCTCCCTCCTTCCTCTTTCTCCGC
>VWZK01002383.1:0-32997 GCA_013396935.1 Baryphthengus martii | reverse complement strand
GTCCCGCTCGGGGCTCCTGACGCCCGGCGAGCCCGGCAGCCCCAGAGCCGGTCCCTAACACGCCCCTCTCCCGCTACACCGGCAGCCGGTGGCCGCGGCGGAGAGGAGTTTCCCTTTGGCGGTGGCAGCAGAGCCCCGGCAGATGTATCCCAAGCCTGGGCGTCAGCTCGCTGGGCTGCCGCCGCTCCTGGCCCGGGGATCGCAGCTTCGCTGGGAGGCTGCTGCTGCAACCTGTAGCCTCGCAGGGGAGGTGCCGGTGTTCCCGCTGCCGTAACGCAGGGTGAACACGGATCTGGCGACAGTCGCGTTGTTCAGCAGGGCAGGTTTTCACGTTAGCAGGAGAGAGTTGAACTGATGGAGGAGGCAGCAGCAGAGAATCTCCTCGTGCACCCCCTAAGGTGTTAAGGGAGAAGGCTCGAGCGGCGGCATTTGGGTCGTTCTTGCTCCAGCCGGGTCTTGCTGCTTTTGATACAGCTCCTCGCACAGCTTCTGGGTCCCTCCTTTGTGTCTCAGCATCAGTCCCCGTGGATCAGGGTGTGTTTTCCCACTAGTTCTGACCGTTTCCATGAGCTCTAAACAGGCTTCAAGCTCAGCCGTAACTGTAGAGTTAATGTGCTTCCTTTTGCTTGTAGCTGGTTTGAGTTTTGAGCTGAATGGAGTCCAAGACAGTCGCAGGCTTGTTAAACTCCTTTGTAGCCGTTCATTAGCTCCCTGGTTTCTCTTGCCACTCGCAGGACAATTCCCAGTGTGGAGATTAGCGTCTTCTCTTTGAAATAAGCAGTTGCGGTCTCGACATGATTGACATGTTTGGAGCTTTTGTGTTTTCCAGCCAATTCCTCCTCCTACGATGTGCCTTTGTTCCTCTGTCCAACTCTCTGCTCCCCTCCAAGGGCAGAGTTCCAGCCTCCTGTTGCGAGGACCCAAGAGAAGCAAGGCTCTGCCCACCTCGGCTGGGTATGGGGAGCTGAGCTCTTGCTGCTCCGGCTCAGCCTGCTTGTTCCCTGCCTCGGTGGTTGGCCTCCCCTCAAACAGCTCCAGAGAGCTGCTGTAGACGGATGCGAGCCTGGAGCATGCAAAGGGTGGTGAGGCCTCACAGGGTCATGTCGCCTGGAGGGCTCTGTGCCATCACCCAGGCCAAAGGCCTGGGACATGAGGAAGCAGCTGTGGCCAGATGAGAGGGTCTTGTTCTAATGGACCCTTTGGTGAGGCCGGGCTCTTCCAAAGCTCTGTGCTTCTTAGGGCTCTCAAGACTTGCGCCGCTACCCCCTCGATGTGGGTTGTTAGAGGTTTTTTTAAAAAATGGGATTTAATCCAATCTTGGGACAGGAAAGGCAGGCTGTTTGTTCCCCATTCAGCCTTCTGGGTCTTTCCCAACTCTCTGCATGTGAGCGATGTGTCAGGTTGTCACCACCTGGCCACTGCATCAGAAGACTTTCATACCTCTTGTTATAGGTTTGTAATCAGGGATCATCAGTTATAGATGTCTTAGCACACCCTGAAAGAGGCTGCAGCAGCCTTGCCCTGCCCTCCCGTGCCAGGAGAGTTGCCGTGGGTGTGCCTGGAAGCTGTTCTGGTGTAAAGGAAGGAGCATGGTGCTTGTGGTCCCTGCCAGATGTCAGGTTGGGCAACACAGCACAAAGCTGCACGTGCCTCTGCTTGGAGGAGCCCTTCCGGGTCCACATGAGGCTGCAGAGGTGGAAGAAGGACCCTATTGAGATGCTAGTCCTCTCTTTGAATGCACCAAATCACTGTAATTGGTTAATGGG
Source organism: Baryphthengus martii (assembly GCA_013396935.1). Lineage (NCBI taxonomy): Eukaryota > Metazoa > Chordata > Aves > Coraciiformes > Momotidae > Baryphthengus > Baryphthengus martii. The sequence goes on along the minus strand of VWZK01002383.1, from coordinate 31,231 downwards.
CAGAAGTCCAGCCAAGCCTCTGTGGCATCTAATTGTATTAGCAAACCACAGAGATGGGAGAACGCTGCAGTTAACTCTCTGCATCCTGGTCTGCTGACACCTCCAGCTGCTTGGTGGGGAGATGCAGAGCCGTTTGTGGCTGTCTCTGCTGACTAAGGGGTTTGCTGTTACTCTTGGGGTTTCTCATCTGACATCTTTCTGCACAACACGGGTGTCTGCTCCAAAGCTCAGCCTTCTGGAGAGATGGAGGTGTTCAGGACAGACTGTTCATACTGTGCTGTACTCCATCGGCCTTGTACTGGTGGAGTTAAATAAGCAGGCATCATCCCAGCCTGGATGCTATCTGCTCCCAACCCTTGTGTGTAATTGAGATCCTCTGCCAGGGAAGCACAGCTCCCTTGTGCTGCCAGACAGGAGTGGGCTGGGACTGGCTCTTCTGAAGAGATGCAAGTGAAGCACTGGCTGCCAAGAGCTCTTCTCCTTCAGTTGTCACAACAGACAAATGCAGAGTTAAAAATTAATTTGCTAATGGACTCTGGTTTGTCCAAGCAGTTGTGTGCCAAGGCAGCGCTTCACCTTGCTGTGACCACACAACCTGTTCCAAACAAACCCTTCAGCCAGCCGAGCTCCTGTCTCTCCTGCCAGCCTCCTGCAGGGCTGGGTGCTGCCACTGCACTGCACAGCTCCCAGCATAGGGCCATGTTGTGGTGGGCAAGTGGGGAGCTTGAAATAAAGGCAGCAAGTGGGAAGATGAGCACTGGCTGCAGAGCTGGTGGAGACAATCACCCTTGTGTTTCCCTGGAGGGCTCCTTGCTGGTGTTTTGGGCACTGCAGTGCTGTTAAGTCAGCTTGAGCCAGCCTGGGGTGAATTATTTAAAGTCCAGCACAAATGGTCCTTGCCCTTTTTCTGGCAAACCCTCGCACCCCTGCCCTCCTCATGAGAACTTTGCTCCTGCTTAGCAGTGGCTGTTTGATGAAAGGTTCTGCCCACACTTAAGTACAGTCTTACTTTTTTTAGCCAGCTTTGAAGCTTGGGGTCTGCAGCCTCCCACAGAGCCTTGCTCTTTGCACGGTACCTCTGCTCGCCCGGGGGCTGGTTGGTGCACAGTTGCTATTCCTGCCTACACCTAATCCTGCCTGGCCAGGGAGGCAAGGTGCCTGGATGCTGTCCTGCATGGTGCGTGATTTGCAGAGAGCTTGCAGCGGTCATGGCTGCTGCTCTGGTGTTTGCTACAAATGTTGAGTATTGCTGGGAAATTAGTGACTGCAGCAGGGTCCCAGGAGAAGCGTGAGCTGAAGGGACAGGGTCACTGCAGGAAGAAGGAGAAGGGCCTGCAGGGCAGGACATGAAGTACACGTTAGCAAGGAGCTCTGGATCACATGAGAAACAAAGCAGTAATTAGAGCTTCAGTTTCCTCTTCTTTGTTAATCTTGTGATTATGATCTCTCTTAGGAAATGCTGTACCTGCAGAAGAGAGGATTCAGGGCCTAGGTATGAAAGCTGCATCTTGCTTCTTGCAGAGCAGGACTCCTTTCCAAAAAGTTCCAAGTCTACCTGAGCTTCCAGGGCTATTGCCCTCCTGGGAGGGTGGGAGGGGGCTGTGGACCGGTATGCCTCCTGGCTTTTAGATGGATGCCTGATGCTCACAGCAGAGATGAGAGGTGTTCGCCCCTCAATGCCAAGCTGGGGGAGCTGGGTGGTGGGCTGAACATGACCATGGGAGAGGACTGGTGAATGTGGAGGGAGCCAATCTTGCCAGTCTGCTGGCTCTTGTTGCCTTCATGCCTGGTGGTGGTTTTTCTTGGGATTGTCTCCTCTGACTGTAATCTGTTTGGTGAGCAGGGCTGGTTGGACCAGATGACCTTTGGAGGTTTCTTCCAACCTAAACCATTCTGTGAAGGAGCACACTGGCCTTGAGTGTCCTTGCCTGCTTGTGAGCCCTCATAGACTCCAACTGCTGTGGAAACCTAGAGCAGCCCCAAGGCTCCTGGTGAGAGGAGACTGTCAGCCCCAGGACTGGGAAATCACATTAGGGTGCTCAGCTTCTTCAGCCTGAATGAATTCTGTATGAGATGAGATTAACCCTGGGTTTTGAAATGTGAGTTTCTGAGATTCTCATGTGCCTGCTGCTCTACTTGATATTCTGCAGGCAACCATTTTCTCTGGGTTGACGTAAATGATCAGAAGGAGACATCCGTCTTCTGGAGGCGATGAGCACCATGAGCTGACAGCTCAGGGATGTTGCAGCATCTCTTATCTCTTGACGGCCTTGTGTGATGCATACCAGTGCAGCCTCCCTGCTCCTGCCTGGGTGGTGGTGGTGACCCTGTGCTTGTGTGCTGAGGTCTCAGGTCACCTCCTGACAGCAGGGGTTGATTATTGTTTTTTTCTGCCACCTCTTCTCTCTCTCTGTGCCCCAGTGCCTGGTACAGCAGTCATTTCCCTGTACTCGTGGCCAGAGCAGCAGAGCCTGTCTCTGGGGGAGCCTCAGTCCTGACAGCGGCTCCTTCATCCAGCCTCAGGACTGTGCCGGGAGAGGTACCCAGCAGCCCTAGGTTCACACATCGGCTCTCTGTTGCCTGTCTTGAGAAAGACTTTTGGATGCTTAAAAAGTAGGTGTCTGAAGCTGTGTAGTGGGTTGGCCGAGTGCCAGCTCATGGCAGTGGTGCTGGGGCCTGGGGGTGTGCAGGGCAGCAGGGAGAAGGTGAGTTGAGGTGCGACAGGAGACTTGGCAGTCCCCAAAGGTGGAGTCAGCACTTGAAGGCAGATGATGTTGTGACTGTGAGCAAAGGGAAATGTCTTCTGCCATCATACTTGCAGCGAATAAGTTTAAAATACAAATGGTTTATTGCAATATTGGCCCATTGAGAAGTAAGTGCAGAGAGGCAATGAATGAGCAGGTTGTAAATGGACAGCCTGTTGAAACAGGACAATTCCAGTAAGGTTAGGGACAAATTACTCCATCCCATCGACAGCATTATCTGCAGCACTGTTTGCACGGAGCTGTTTACCCACCTGATGGCACAGGGTACAGAGAGGCATGTTTCATGTTTGTCATTCTGTGTATCCCTGGTGGGAAGTTCAGACTTTTGCCAGCCTGGCCGTAGCACACTCCCATGACGACAGCAGCCACGTGTGTATTTACCGATGGATGTGGTGAACCCCTGTGTCCCCTGCTGGCCTTGCCCCTATCAGATAGGGGACCATCCAAGGGCCCAAGCCCCAGTGCAGGGGATAGACACCCTCTGAGATGGGCTGACCTGTTGCAAGATGCGTTTTTTCCCTTCTAACCAAAACATGGGTAACAGCAGTCTGCTTTGGGGGAAGCAGCCGTCCCTAATCTCAGTGCTGTCTAAGACCTTTGCCTGTAGAGCAGCCCCCTTGGGGTTTTCCTGAAGGATGGGGCTACAGGTGGGTGTTCAAGTGCTGTGCACAGCAGGAGATGCCCGGGCAAGGACTGCGGTGCCAGCCCTGCTGTGAGCCAGCTCTTTGGGAGTGCACTGTCCCAAGCGAGGCGCCTGCCTGCTCCTAAGCCAGGCTCTGCCCCGAGCCCATTTCACAAGATAGCCCGTGGTGGGGATGTGGGAAGGGTGGAGCCTGTTAAACCCGTTTCACCACTGCAGGCAAGGTAGGATTTCTCCACCACTGCCTTTAGCTAGGTTATGTTAATAGGATGGCTCAAGAACAGTGTAGGTGGATGCCAAGAGGGGGTCAAGGCTGCAGGGAGCAGCCAGAGAGGTCTGTGCTGCTGATAGGGCAGCACTTGGGCTGCAGAGAACTGGCATGAGCTGCCTCCCTGATGTAGCACCCTGCTGCTCTTTGATTCTTTTTGTGTTTTGTTTTTATTGCCCCAGCTCTGAAAACTTTTTTGGCTAATAGGGAAGAACACCAAGTTATTTCATGCAGATAGAAGCCATAAGCACAGCATCCAGGAGGCAGGCAGGATTGCCTGCTGTGCTGGCTCACAGATCTTGGCCGCTCAGCTCACCCCCTACACTTGCACCTTTGCAGCTGAGCTAGGTGTTCTTCAAACAGAGAGGAACATGTTGGTCAGCCTTGGCTGGTGCTCTGGAGAGGAGCTGAAAGCTTGTTTGTGCCTTTCTACCATACTGAGCTGTGCAGGAGGGTCAAGATTCAGGCAGGGGTGCTGTGATAGCTCTGCTGCTTTGCTTCCAGGCTCTTAGGAATAATTTCCTCTGGCCTGAAAGTATCCTGCCAAATCTGAAGTTAAAAGGAGCTTTCTGTATGGAAATCAGGTGCTTGTGTATCTCCATGTGAAATTACCCTTAAAATGGAGAGGCTGAAATTGCTCTCCAGGTGCTCACTTCTCATCAGAGCTGCACAGAGACCTGCTGCTTCGGCCACAGGAGCAAGATGCTTTTGCAGGCACAGTCACTTGCAGGAAGTGTCAGAGGGCCAGTGCCACCTCCTGCCCCTCTGTGGCTCCCAAACAGGGTAATGGGTGCTCACTGGGGCACCTGCCTCCAGGCAGGGGTTTGCAGGGCGTGGGCTCCAGCTGCGCAGCTTTGGTTTGCGCTGGCCCCCGGGGCTCTGCTCGTCTTCCCCATTGCAGCTGCACCTCCTGCCCTCAGCACTCACCCTGTCCTGGGTGCCGGAGCTGGGATCTCTGGGACAGGCTGACTAGGGGGCGGCCAGTGGTGTTCCCGGAAGCTGCTCACTTACAGGGTTCGAGGTTGTCAGCTGAACCTGCGTGCACCGATGCCATCACGCGCTGTGTGAGTGTTGCAGGGTCAGCAACTTCCCGTTCTCCCCAAAAAAACTTCTTCTCCTGCTTGCTCTCCCCTGACAGGCCCAAGGCCTGCAGCTGTGTCCTCAAGTGACTCTGCTGGCCCCTCCACAGAGGAGAGCTAAACTTTTTTTTTTTTTTCTGGGAAAACCATGCCAAGTGGCAGACAAACAGGTATTTTTCCCTCCTCTCCCTTCCCAGCTGGGCCTGCAGGGTCAGGGTTTCTGGCAGCCGCGGTGCTTGTGGGCTCGCTGCAGGCAGGGAGCCATTCCCAGTGCCGGGAGCGGGATCCCCCCAGCGGAGGCACCTTTTCTGGGGCCGGGCAGAGCGACCTTTCTTGAAGGATGTCCTCCCTCCTCTGGCTCCGCTGCATCCAGCTAACAGCCGAGAGCCTTGGCCCGGTAGCTGGGCGGCCCCGCTTGCTCTTTCCCCTCCTGAGCGCTCGCTGCCGGCTGTTCTGCTGACTCCGGGGTGTTGCAAGAGCTGAAGGTGCCGGTTAAAGTCCGGGTAAACAGGTTGCAAAGCCCTCGGCAGCCCTGGCGAGAGAGGAGGGTTGGAAGAAGCTGCTGCTCGTGGGCAATGGGGTGATTTATTTGCATAGAATAAGGTTTCCGCTGGAATAAAACAGTGTGGGGAGAGGACACTCGAGAGCAAAGTGGGGCCTCTGATAGGTCTCGCTTCCAGGGTGGGGAGGAGCTGTGGTTTGTGCTGCCCTGGCTCTCTCCAGGCAGCGGGAGCAGGGTAACGTTGCCCCAAGTCGCAGAGTGTATCTGGTATCCCTGCTCCATGGGATCTGAGGCCTGAGCAACACTGGGCGGCAGAGAGGGTCTGGACAGTGCAGGCAGCACATGTCCCCAAGCAGGGCCAGGGAGAAGTTCCTCTGCGTGCGTTTTCCTGAAAAGACGTGTTCCTCTGCCCTATAACTCCTCTGTGCAGAGCTGCCTAAGGGGTGTTGGAGCCTGTCCTGGCTTTGCAGGGCAGGGTCCCCTCTCTTTGTCTGTCCCCACAAGCAATGATGGCTGCAATCAGAGCGCTAGCGTTCAGCCATGCCCCTGCTGCTCTGCGCAAGCCTCGGGGTCTTCACTGCTGCAGGCAGGGCGATGTGTGTGTGTGCTGCAGCACGCCGGGGAGGCCGCTGCTCTCGGTGGCTCTAGAATGGGGCCACCTTTTCCAGCAGTTTGCTGTGAGGAGCCAGTGTAGGCACTCCATTTCTCCTTCCTCAGCTTGAGCAGTCCCAGCACCCCAGTGGCTGCTGGTTCTCAGGAACAGCACGCTGTCCCCTTGCCAGGACGCTTCACAGGTTCCAGTGGATGTGGCTTTGCCTGTGGGATGATGGGTAGAGCCTCTCTGACTCCATGGACAAATGTCCGTAATCCTGGTGACTGCCAAGGCCACAGGCAGGTTCTAGGAGAGATGTCCCTCCCTGTGCTGTTTGGTGAGGCTGCTGTGAGTTGAGGTTCTGATTGTCCCTGGACTGGTGCTTGTACCCAGTATTTTCTTGCTCTCTGGCTCCTGGAGGTGCTGGGGCAGCAACTGGTGCTGGAGGACCAAGAGGAACAAGCATCTATGGCTCTTAAAATGTCTAACACTTCAGGCCTGCAGTGTAGGAGGGAGGGCAGTGCCCTTGGCAGGCACCTGGGACTGTGGTAATACTGGGACTGGTGATACAGTGGTGGGTAGTGGCATGGAGAAGTGCCAGCTGGTGTGCAGCATTTCTGGGATCATTGCACTCAGATTGCTGGGGGACCCTGGGGATGGTGGCTGCCCTTCCATGGCGCCCCAGGGGAGAGCTGACAGCTGGCTGCAGTGGCGTGAGCTGGGCTTACTGTGGCTGCCTCAGCTTCCTCCCACACTGGCAAAGCCCAGGGTGCCGTGGAGGCGTAACAGCCGCCAGTGGTTACCCATCGTTGCCTCCCAGGAGGCGCCTGCCTGGCCCAGGCCAAGCAGCTCCTGCCCCTCCTGGGAACGCAGTGGAAAACAAGAGGCCTTTGTCTGCTGTGATGGAGCCCTGCTGGCTTTGTGCCCTGTCCCCAGCAACCCACAGGGCTGGGGTGCTGCCAGGCTGGGTTGGTGGGTCTGGCTCTGGGGCTGGAGGACTGGCACTCAGTGCCATAGTGTCCCTATCCCCACCATACCTGTGGGAGGAGGGGAATAGTCTTGGAACATGGGCACAGCTTCTTGGCTACCTCAGGGAGGATGAGTGCAGTCAATGCTTCTTGTGCCTGGACAAAGGAAAACAGGATAAAGCTGTTTTTAAGGTGGATACTGCCCAGCTGCTAGAAAGACTGCAGGAAGGCTGCTTTCCTTTCCCTCCAGAAGGATGCTGCTGCAATGGTGCCCCAGAGGATGCCAGCCTGCCTTCCCCACACTAGGTGAATGGCACTGCTGATGGCATTCTCCATGAGGAAGCTGAGAAGCTCCCTTGGTGCGAGGCGCTGGGGCCACCTGCTGCTGTCACAGAGGATGGCTATAGTCTGTCTCCCTGTCCTGCAGGCCACGGTGTCCCCCATCAGCATCCCCCAGCAGGGTACTTTGAAGGGTGCTGATGAGCAGAGCTCTGCCGTGCCACATGACACCTGGCCTGCACTTGGCTGCGGAGCAGGATAACCCAGCACTGCACCCAGCCCCTCCGCTGCCCCATCCTGTGGTAGCACCGTGTTCCCCTGTGGCGCTGAGGCCATGTGCTGGGGGTAGCTGTGGCGGGAGCACTGCTGAGTCACACTGAGGCCAGGGCCGGGCTGGAGGGGCTGGCGGAGGCAGTGGTGTGGCGGGGCTGGGAGCTGGCAGCCGACCTGACTCCACACCATACTGTGTCCTGCGGGCTGGGGTCCAAGTCTCTTTCTCTAGGCAAGGAGTCAGAAGGCCCTTGGGGGCTGCTGTGGTGGGTATCCAGCCCCAGTGGCAGTGTCCCAGGGCTCCCCAGCATTGCACGGTGCAACACCCGGTCACGGGGAGGCTGCCAGTCAGGGGCTTTGCCCGGTGCCGGCTCATGCCCTGACCTGGGCTGCGGCAGGTTTGTCCCTGCAAGGCTCGGCCCTGCACTTCCTCCTTGTGCCGGCACAAAGGGCTCCCGCTGCTTGGTGGGACCCGGCTGCACTTTGATGCACGGAAGCGAGCTGTGAGGGCTGGGGCCGAGCCCACTCCTGGGCACCTCTGGCCCAGCCAGGTCAGCTCTGCTTCCCCAAGGCAGGTCATGATGGAACTGGCTGCAGGTGCTTCAAGCGATCCAAGGGGAACCCTACCACTGAGAGCTTACGGCGCTGGCGTGTCCCCGACTGTGGCGGGAAAGGCTTCAGCCGGTGTAATCAGCGCCCAGCAGCCACCACCACATGAGCCTGCAGCGGCCAGACGGCCTTGATGATAATTACTCTTCCGTGCTGGCACGGTTGGGTCTGCAAATGGGCTCCTGCTGGCACTGGGCGAGCGATGCTGAGCCTCATGCAGTGCCGTTGGGCTCCATTTGGTTTATAAATCCTCGTGCTAGCAGCTCACTTGCGGAGTGCAGGGCTCTGGAGAGGAAGAGGTGCCTTTTGAAGGGGAACTGACACTGAAATCGCAGCCATGGGCGCAGAGTTTTGGGCAGTTTTCCCACCACTTTGGCCAGTCCCCTCGTCAGCTCTTGCCACAGGCAGGCGGTGATGCCCGTGCAAGGTGCCAGGCTGGCGCAATGCCCTGCTGCTCTGTGAAGATCCCAGGGTTTGGTGAGGATAGGGACAGCGCATCCCAGCCCAGACCTGGCTGCCAGAGGTCTCGGGCTCAGCAGTCGTGGAGTTACAGCAGCCACGCTGGATGGGCAGGGTGCTGTTCCTGGCCTCAGTGTCCCATTCTCTCCCTCCCAGGTGGCCTGGCCGGAGGGATCGAGATTTGCATCACATTCCCCACTGAGTATGTGAAGACACAGCTGCAGCTGGACGAGAAGGCAAACCCTCCCCGTTACAAGGGCATCGGTGAGTGTGCGCCCGGTGCCCAGCCCAGACCTGCTGGCCAAATTCACAGGCTCTCAGGGAGCCTGCTTGGAGCTGGGGGCATGAGCAGAGTTTGGTGAGGTGGGCACAGTGACCCTCAGCATGGTGGATGACAGCGGTGCTGCTGTGCTCTGCCACAGGGGACTGCGTGAAGCAGACTGTCCGTGACCATGGCATCCGGGGGCTGTACCGGGGCCTCAGCTCGCTGGTGTATGGCTCCATCCCCAAGGCCGCCGTCAGGTAGGTGTCACCCCTGGCATGGGCCGAATTGGGGGGAACCCAGGCAGCAGCAAATGAGGGGGTGGTTTGCCCTCAGTGTGCCCAGTGGCACTTTGCCAAAGCCGGCTGCTTTCCCAGCCAGGGAGGGTCCTCTTGCAGGGTGCACGGCTGCTCCCGGAGAGAGACCCAGAGCAGAGAGGCACAGCCCTCTGGCTGGGCACCCAGGGGTTGGCATGGTGGCTCCTTCACAGGTTCGGGATGTTCGAGTTCCTCAGCAACCAGATGAGAGACGAGAAGGGGCGACTGGACAGCACGCGGGGCCTAATCTGCGGGCTGGGCGCCGGCGTGGCTGAGGCCGTGGTGGTGGTCTGCCCCATGGAGACTGTAAAGGTGGGTGGGAGGCAGCCACCAGCATCCCCCCACCCCAGCACCCCTCTCTGGCCCAGTTCAGGAGGGGACAAGATCCAGGGATGCCCAGCTTTTGGGGACCTGAGGGCCATGTGGATTTGCTCTGGCTGGTTTTATAGGGGAGGAACTGATGCTGGAAAGTCCCATGGAGAGGTCAGCTCTGGTGGCTGTGGCCCTTTCCCCACTTTCAGGGAGGAGCCCCCAGTCAGAAGACATCTCATTTTAGTACTGCAAAACCCGTGCGGTCCCTTGCAGAGGCAGTTTCCTGTGTTGTCATCTGCAAAATGCACTACTGGCCACGGGCTCAGGCTTCCCCCGTGGTCTCAGCCAGCACTGCTTGGCCACGTGGGTCAGCTCTGGTTCTCAGGACTGTTCCTAGAGCAGGCGAGAGGTGGCTGACAGCCCTTTGGTGCTATTGCCGTGGCCAGGACAAGCATGTTGTCTCCCTGCAGGTGAAGTTTATCCATGACCAGTGCTCCCCCAAACCCAAATACCGCGGCTTCTTCCACGGTGTCCGGGAGATCGTTCGGGAACAGGGTGAGTCCAGGGGACACAGCACTCTGGCCCCCTGCGTACTCCGTTGCTGCAGGGACGCGGTGGGAGGTGGGGGACATGTACAGGCTGGGACTGGGAGCCTGGGGAGGTTTTTCTCTGCCTGGGTGAGAATGGTACTCCCCTCCAATGTGCTCTCTTGCTGCAGGACTGAAGGGGACCTACCAGGGCTTAACTGCAACTGTTCTCAAGCAAGGATCGAACCAGGCCATCCGCTTCTTTGTCATGACCTCCCTCAAGAACTGGTACAAAGGTATGGTGGCCCCATCCTCCCAGGACACCCTGCCTGCATCACTGCTTCCCCATCCCATCCTCAGGAGCTGGGCTTGGACTTTCCACTAGCGCACCCTCCACTTTTTGAGGCTCAACCTCTCATAGTGAAGGAATGTGAAAGGGTAGTAGGGGCCCCAGCTTTTGGGGTTGAAAGGTCCCAGTGCTAGAGCTTTGCCTCCACTCCCACCCTGAGCTCCCCAGTGCTGCAGGGACTCTGTGGAGCTGGTGCTGCTGGACCATCTCTCCAAATGCCCCAGTCACTAGCTCAGCATGGTACTAGCCCTGACCATGAGCAGCCAGACCTAGGACTTTCCCTGTGGGCTCCCATGAGGATGCCATGCTTCTTTTCCACACCACCGCTCCTCCCTCAACCTCTCCTCCTTCTCAGGGGACGATCCCAACAAAGTCATCAACCCCTTCGTAACGGGCGTGTTTGGAGCCCTTGCTGGAGCTGCGAGCGTCTTCGGCAACACTCCCTTGGATGTGGTGAAGACCAGGATGCAGGTACCGCACCAGGGCACGATGTGGGACCGCCTGCTGTCTGGGAGCCATTTTCTGCAGCCCCCAGGAGGGCTGGAAGGAGGTTTGGGAAATGTCTGGGGACACGCTCCTTGCAGCTAAGCCCTGGAGGTGATGGAAAGTGTTTACACAGAGGTGGGAACTTCCCTGCCTGGTTTGGTGGCCCACAGCAGTGAAAGGAAATCAGGAGTTCTCCTGGCACACCCCAAGCTCTCTAGCTTCCTCACAAAATCCTGCTGGATGAACCCTCGTCTCTGGCTTCTGACTCTGATTTTTCCTATCCTGCAGGGGCTGGAAGCGCACAAGTACAAGAGCACCTGGGACTGCGCCTACCAGATCATGAAGCATGAAGGGCCCCTGGCGTAAGCCCTGTGATGGGGATTGAAGGGGGGATGGGCCGAGGGAGGAGGAGGGATGAAAAGGGGGCTGCAAGAGTGTCGAGTCCCATGGTCCCCCTTTATCCATTGCAGGTTCTACAAGGGCACAGTGCCTCGCCTGGGCCGTGTCTGTCTCGATGTGGCCATCGTCTTTGTCATCTATGATGAAGTGGTCAAGTTCCTCAACAAGGTGTGGAAAACGGACTGAGGGGTCCGGGCCAGGGGTGCCCCACCCCAGCCTCCCTTGCCCCGCGAGGCTGCAGCTGGAGAGCCATGACCAAGCCCGCAGCTGCCTGCGGCTGCTGCCCGGGGCCAAGTCTGCCCCACACGCACGCCCTTCCCCCAGACTCGGCCACCTTTATGTTTAGGAACAAGCTCTAGAGCAGGTTAAATTATTAGGTTGTGTGCTCAGAGGTGAAGAGAGGGAGCAGCATCCCAGTGCCCAGACCCCCATCATCCCAGTTGTGCCCCAGTCCCCTGGTGACACTTCTCCCTGGTACCGCATCACCTGTGAGCAGTTTATCCAGGGTGAGGTGTCCCCTGGGATGGTGGCCCTGTGCCCCCAGGGCTTCCCAGTGACCAGGAGCTGACAGCTGCCTGGGGGTCCAGCTTTCTTTGGGGGTGCTGAGCCTCTCTCCTCTGTGCCAGCACCAAGCTCCCCTGGGGTGCTGCATCCTAGCTCCTGGGCCCTGCTCAGCCCTGGGCTGCTAAGCAGATCCTGCCCGAAATTGCACATAACAGCCAGGCCTTTAGTTTTCCTTGCCACGGGGCTGGGATTGGGTTGAGCTGGTTGCCCCGCTCTCACTTGCCGTTTACAGTCGAGATGCATATGTGAGCTGGGGTGAGGAGGCACAGCCCCGTGCTGCAGACTTGGCCCCTCGGCCAGGGGTGCAAACCCCTCCTTCTGCCACATTCCCCCATCTGCCCTCCTGCCGCTTCTCCGCGGCCCCATAGGTAATCCCGTAGCTTTTGGAGCTTCACACTGACCCACTAACACCCGTGGCTGTGGGGTCAGAGCCCTGCCTTGCTCCGGGCTTGGCCCAGTCATATTTGTGCCAAACTTCTCCTGAAGAAGCCCGAGAGGGGTGCAGGAGCCAGGGCTCGACCCGTCCCTCCCTCCTGTTGCCAATGCAGCCTTAATACAGGAAGGCAAAGGAGAAGGAAAGCCTGGGCGTGGTTTACCTGCGGCTTTCTGCTCTGAAGCCAGTGAGGGTTGTTTGTTTTTTTTTATTGTTACTCTGTTTTACATTCGCAGTTTGAATAAAATCAGTCTGGCTTTAGCAGCTGCGTTGGTGTCCGGGCTGTGCTGAGCGGTCAGCGAGCAGCTCTTGCAGTGTGGGGGTGGGTTGGGGATGGGGGTTCCCCCTCCTGTCAAGCTGGTGCTCCAGGGAACCATCAGCTTCAACCCAGCAGTGCCCATTCACGGGTCCTCCTGGGCAACTCTGGGGTTGTTCTGTCCCATGCACAATGTTTTATTAACCATCCTGGTTAACACTGTCCTCACCCTGGCTGTGGAGCGAAGAGCCAGGATGACGAGGGGCGGTGGAGCAGAAGGGAACGGGCTTTGTCCCCCCGCCCAGCCCGGGGGCGGTGCGGCTGGGGCTCCCAGCACCGCCACTGCTGCAGCCCTCGCTCCTCACCCAGCATTCGCCTGCACGGGAAGGCTGTCCTTTGGGAGAAAGCCATTCTTCGGGGCTTGCAGGGTCCCAGTGCCATGCGGGGCCTGCTGCTCTGCGGGAGTTGGCTGCTGGCCGCTGCCTACCTGGTGGGTGCCACAGGCAGCTGCCGGCATCGGTGCTGTCCGGGCAGGAACAACGCCTGCTGGGCCCTGGGTGCCCGCCAGGCTCGCTGCTACTGCGACTCGTACTGTGAGAGGACGGGCGACTGCTGTGAGGACTACCAGGCCACGTGCCGCCATGCTGGTGAGTGTCAGGAGGTGATGGCACCGGCTGGACCCCCCACCTTAGGGAGGAGCCTCGGGACTAGGGTTGTTTGCCTGGGCTGGTGTGTTTGGTGGGATGTGTTTGCTAGTAGCTCTTAGCCCCATGCTTTGAGCAGTACTGGGAGGGATGCCAGCTGGGCTGGATTTGGGGCAATATCCCGATTTTCCGCTATTTTCCATGCTGGATATCTGGCTGCTCCCAGTGCAATAAGAGAACCCTCAAGGGTAGCTGCTGGTCTGCAGCTGCTGGTACCACTGTCATTTCAAGCCTCAGAGTCCACAGTGTGGGACCTGAGCAGGATGAGGCCTGACATCAGCTCTGCCACTGCTGTGCGCAGTGTCTTCCACAGGGACACAGGAACTGGGCGCTGTGCTGGGAGTAACAAATGGAGTGTGGACTTGGGGGATGCAGTGCCAGCCCACTCTGGGGACCCAAACCCAGGCGGGCGCCGGCTGTGGCCCCCTTGACAATTGCAGCAGTCAGCCCTACCTAATCTCCAGGGAGATTAGTGGGGTCCCAGCTCAGCACGATGCAGAGCCGCGGCAGCACACAGAGATAAAGGCCTGCGGAAGCGCTGCACAATGCCCCGTGCTGGTGGGGCAGCCCCTGCCCGGGGGTCAGGAGAGAGGGGCTGCTGGGGTCACCCTGGCCCCTTTGCTTCCTTCTCTCTCCCACTCCTGTGCTGCATCTCCCCTGTTTTCCTTCCATCTTTCACACCACTGAAGCTGTCTTTTCCCTCTCCTCCGTGCCGCTGGCAGCGGTGGGCTGTGCGGTGGGGCCCTGGGGTCCATGGAGCGGGTGCAGCTCGCCGTGCGGTGTTGGCAGCAAGGCCCGCAGCCGCCAGGTTACTGTTCCACCGCGGCATGGAGGAGAGCCCTGTCCTGACCTCAAGCAGCGCCGCGGCTGCCTGGGGGAGCACCCGACTTGCAGGACAACCAAAGGTAACGTGGGTCCTGCGGGGATGCCCACCTCCCTCTTGTGTGACTGTCCCCGCTGCCCGTCCCGGGGTGTCTTTAACTATCTGTGTCCCCCTCCCTCGTTGCTCTTCTGCCAGAAGTGGCCAAGACATTACCGGATTCCTTCATCTGGGACTTCAGGGATCCCTGGCGGAGAGCCAGGCTGCTGCTGTAGAAGGAGCCGTCCAGGTATGTGTGGGGTTGCACCACCGTGCGGCCAAGACCTCTTTGCACCAACCCGGCGATTATCCTTCTCTCCCCGCAAACCACAGCCCCTTTGCACCCCTTTAAAGCCAGGGCCCTTCTGCAAACCCCACAGAGCCATTACCCTTATCACGCCCACAACCATGGCCCCTTTGCACCCCTAAGCTTACAGCCCCTTTATGTCTCCCCATCCATCAAAACATCACAACCTCTGCCCTACCCTCCAACCACCTTTTCCCCCAATTTTGCCCCTTCCCCGATTTTCTCCCTTTCCCGCTTTCCTCCCTCCCTAGCTATTACATCTATTTCTGCCTAATCCAGGTAGAGCCCCCCTGCCGTGGGCAAGCCTGGAGCCACTAGCGGCACCAGGACAAACGGGTGTGCGTCGAGTGCTGGGGGGATGCGTCCTACCACCGTCTCCATTGCACCAGACACAGGCTGCGAGGAGCCAGGTACGTAGGAATTTGGGGGAGGATATCCCTTCAGAGGCGCTCAGAGCATTGTACCTTTAATATTCTTAATTATAAATATAATTACTTATAACTAATATTATAATATGCCATAATAATACAGCACAGTATCATAAAATGCTATAATATTATAAGAGAAATCAATAATATCTGCTATAAATTCATAATATATAATATAAAAATAATTTAAACAAAATAGAATATTTCAGTTGGAAGGGACCTACAATGATCATCTAGTCCAACAGCCAATATGTAGTATTACTTATATATTAAAAATAAATACTATATATTTCTAGGTAATATATATAAAACTCTATACTGCTTTTTAAAAAAATGTATTTATTCATGGCACACCCCGGATCTCACTGGCTTTCCTTTCTAGGACTTTTTGGGTGGCTGCTTCCACGGTGGGGTGCCAGGGCCTGTGGGTGCAGGAGGGGCTGCAGGAAGGTTGTGTCTGCTCCCTGCTGGCTCTTATCTTTGTGCATCATCCACCCAGGAAGGTGAGCTGAGCCTCCCTGTCCCATTGTTCCTTGCCAAGGAGGTGGGGAAGGAAATCAAAACGTAGTGTATTTTATTATTTCACCCTTCTGCAGGCTTGTGGCTTGTCCTTGGAGCTGAATCCCTGCATTTTCCATTAAGTATTTTGTTGAACAATGGGAAGAAAACCTTGTTTATAAAGATTAAAAATAAGGAAATTGCTGAAGTGTGGTGATTAATGGTGGAAGAACATCGTGCTAAGGTTAAATATGGGTGAGAAGATGATTCAGTGGTGACACGTGAGGACGATGCAATGATGTCATGCTCGGCTGTGACATCGTGCCGTGCAATGAGCTGTCATTGGGGAGCAGCAGAGGATGGAGATAGTCATCCTTCCTCCGTGCGGTGGGGCTGGCCCGACTGCAGTGAACTGCTGGGTGAGCCATGAAGGGTATCTCAGTTGTGTGCTGTGGTTTGCAGAGAGAAATTAAACACAGGCACTCGAAGTCT
Organism: Baryphthengus martii; assembly: GCA_013396935.1. Lineage (NCBI taxonomy): Eukaryota > Metazoa > Chordata > Aves > Coraciiformes > Momotidae > Baryphthengus > Baryphthengus martii. Next base: position 15,607 of record VWZK01002383.1, on the reverse strand, counting down.
GCACATGGGCAACGATGCCAGTGGGGGTCTGGGTCCAGCCCTGGGGCTCAGCAGCCACCACTGGAGGGAGTGGGGCTGGGCTGGGCGATGCTGGGCTGTGCTGGTGCCCTTCTCCATTGCTCACCTGGTACGGCTTGACCTTGCTGGCGTGGTTCCTGATCCAGTCTTGTCTGGTGGTACCCACAGCTGAGACACTATGCTGGTGGCCCCAGCTGCTGAGCAATGAGTGATTACGGATCTTACACAACTTTGAGACAGCAGCAATTTAAGATTTATTAGCACTACTGCAGTGAATCCCAAGATTAGGCTGTATGATTTTTATCGATTTTTATGTAGTCATCAGCCAATTTTCAGAGTGACTGAATAAAATTTGCTATGATCAACACAGCAACTTACTTAAAGGTTTGAAAATGGCAAGGTTGACGTGAGGCACAACAGTCGCATAAACCACTCCCACACAAACACACACAGAGGAGTTAACCTGTGATCAAGACTTTTCTTAGTGTTGGTATCAGGCAATCTCTGAAACTTCATGGAACCAGGGAGGTCCCTGTGGGGCAGAGCAGCCCCCAGACAGGGGCAGCAGTGCTGCTCTGGCCATGCAGGAGCAAGTCTGCCGTGACCTCCAACATCCCAGAGAAGCTGCTGGCTGCCCTCGGTCTGAAGGCTGAAGCTGAGAGCAGTGGTTCTGGCAGCCCTGGACATGTTGACGACAGCAAAAATGTTGTGGAACAGCTTCTCCTGGGGCTGCTGGTGGAGCAGTGGGTGTTTCTCCATGGCCAGCTCCTTGCAGGTGTTGATGACCCCCTTGTGCTACTTCTTGAGGATCTCACTGGGTATGTGCCAGACCAGGGGGCTGAGGGAGTTGACAGCAGCTGTGATCTCCTCTGAGGTCTGCTGCTGGGCCAGCCTGTTCTTGTACTGGCAGCTCTTGGTGTGGAGGCTGAACTCCTCCAAGATGAGGAATTTCTTCTCAGGCAACTTGATGTGTTTTGTCTTGGCCATGCTCATGCTGCTGCTGTGGTGGGCAAGGAGCTGGTGAGGATGAGAATGGGTCAGGGAGTGCTCAGGCTGGGCACAGCTCCATTCCCCAGACTGGGGCATGTTGAGCCAGGGCTGCGGAATTGCTCAGGGCTCAGCCAGACCGTCTGGCCTAGAGGCTTTGATGCCAAGCCTGGGTGCCTGGTAGGGTCCCCTGCTGCTGCTGGGCAGAAGCTGGGCAGATGCCTGCAAGAAGCAGATGTGGCCACATCCTGCTCTGTGCTGAGGGGGCAGCTCCGGCGTTGGACTTAGCCAGGCGCTGGGGCTTCTCCTGCCCACCAGCTGTTGCAGCCATGAGCCTGGGCAGTACCCACAGGGCTGGGTGTTCAGGGGGTCTGTCTCCTTTGGAGTGTGGGGTTTGGACCTCCCTGGCTGCAGCTGGAGGCTGCTACCCCATTGTTTGTTGCCCCACGATGCATTTAGGTCGCCCTGCCTCACCTTCTGTTCCCCCCCCGCCTCTGCTGCCTGAGCAGGGAAATGAAAAGGCTTCAGCACTGAGGATACTCTTGGCTTCTTTATTTGGGATAAAATTCCATGTCAGCCATGAGCTAAAATGTCAGTTAAAAAAAAATGGTGGGAGTCAAGCGGGTGTGAGGGGTCCAGGGCGCGTGTTCCCTCCTTCCACCCAGACCTGAAGGCAGGGATGCTTGTCATGGGCCAAGGCGATGCTGCACTGGTGTCCTTGGGATGAGGAGTTAGGAAACATTGGGAATGAAGTGAGTGTGCCCCGCACAGCGAGTGGAGTTCCCCTGAGTTAAAACCACTGAAACCACAGTCCTGGCTGGTGGCAGGAGAGAGCATCCAGCTAGTGGAGGGAGGTGACACTATGAGCCAGAAGCTTCACAGCTGCAGGGCTTGGTTCAATGCTGCTCCATGTCAGGAGCTGTCAGGCAGCCCCAGCACATTGCCCTGGCTTGGCACAGGGGCCAGCCCGTGGTGTGCCAGCAGCCCGTGGTGTGCCAGCAGCCCCTGCACCACCACCAGCTCCTGCTCCAGCTCCTGGGCGCTGCAGCCCAGCCCTGGCACAGTAGTGGCACTTTCCCCTAGCATCTGCAGCACCTGTATTGCCAGCCGGGCCCTCACCACCAGCACAGCCACAGCCACATGGAGCTTGGCACAACCCAGTGCCTTCATCCCCCAGCAGGCAGAAGCCCCTGCAGAGAGAGGGGGTGAAGCAGCCGTGAGCATGGCAGGGTCCTCCCCAGGCAGAGCTGGCCAGGGGGACAAGGACACCAGCTTGACTGTCCTGGAGGCTTCACGGTGCACCATACCTTGGCTCCAGCGGTGCTTGCAGTACTGCAGGTCACACAGGACACCGGGGCCCGTGGCTATCAGCCAGTGGGAAGCGGAGGCATGGAGTAAGCTGCCAGCAGATGTCCTCTCCAGGAGCTGCAGAAGGATGGGGAGCAGCTGCCGCGCCAGGATGGCTGGCTCTGCAAAAACGTTCGGTTCGTCCTCTCTGTACAAGCTGGTGGCTCTGGGGGGAAAGTCAAGGCACAAATGAAGTCAAGGGCCAGCCCCATGGTACCCCACACTTCCTTGTACCCAGCCCACAGGTCTGGCAACTCACTTATTGGACTCCAGCTCCTCCATGATGCCCCTGAGATCTAGGATGGGGAGGTGTCGCAGCAGTGAATCAAAGGTTTCAGGGTGCTCCCCAAACTCTCCCAGGAGGAGCTGCAGGAGGACCTGGAGCCCCACATTTTCCTGCACAAAGATGCAGCTGTCTTCGAGCAGCTCCCCAGGGTCCTGCCGCAGAAGGCTGGCGAAACCAGAGGCCTCATGCCGGACTTCCCGCTCCTCGTCTTGCAGAAGGTGGATGCCCATGTTTATCAGCCTGGGGAAAAGGAAAAGGGAAGGGCACTACGCTGTCCAGAGCATCCTCAGCCTGCTTGGAGGGGAGGGAAGGATGAGACCTCCCAGGGCAATGCTTTCCCGAGGGACTTTTCTCCTGGGTTGTGAAAAAAACAGCCACTACCCAAGAGCTCGCAGCCTGGGAGGGCAGGGACCGTGATGGGGATTGAGAGACCCAGTGATGCAGTTTGCTGCTCATAAGAGGTGGGCTGCTTCTATTAAAATACTACCCACAATTTTTTTGTAGGCTGCAAGCTCTTAGGTGTCAGTGATTTTAGAATGAGTGGGGTTTTCTTTAACACCCTTGAACTTTTTGCATAGGACATCTTTCACAGAGTCCGTTAACTTGCAGCACCCTGGGGCTGGGGGTCCAAGGAACAGGGCTGCTGGCAAGCACAGCTGTCCCAGGGTATGGGCTCAGTGACCTACCGCAGAGCCACGGGGACAAGTGAGGGACAGGCACCACGCAGGGATCGCTGCACCACGTCAGCACCTGCTGTCCGCAGCGAGCGGGCGGCTGCCAGCCGCAGCACCTCGCATGAAGCGGACCAGGTGCACTTCTCAAGCACTGCACACCATCGCTCGACCAGTAGGCTGTCCTCATCCTCAAACCTGCCAGAGGCCAGGGAAGGAGAGAGAATTCAGGCACACCTTCCAGCTCTGTCCAGGGGTCCAAAAGGCCACTGGCTGCCCTGAGACGGCAGGACCCAGGTGCAAAGCTGTGATTTATAGACAAATCATGGCTCTGTTTCCAGCAAGGACTAAGGAAGAATCTGCTGGAGAGGTCAGGTGGAGACCATCAGCAGTGGTAGGGACCTACCGGTGGGCGAGCAGCAGGCTGGCTGCACACAGTGCCTGGAAGAGAAGGTCGGGGCCAGGACACTCAGCCTCCACCATGTGCAGCAGCATCTCCAGACATGCTGCTGAGGGGCCCTGGAGCTTACGGGAAGCCTCCTGGGACCACGACGCTGGGTCTCTGTAAAGATGTAGCAAAGCCTCAAGGTACAATCTCAGGAACTCTCTGTCCCTTCTCTCTTGCAGCACCGATTGCAAGCTCTCCTAGTTGACAAGGGGAAAGAAGGTACACGATTAGTGGCCCTGGCAGCACGGGGTGGCAACCTCAGCACAACCAGACAAGTGCCCTGTATCCGTGCACCCTCGGCCCGAGGAACACCATGCTTCTCAGTGAGCACCCAGAATCCTGTCTGTGTGGTGTACTGGGGACTCTTGCTTTCTGTGGTGACTTTTGAGCCTCTTCATACCAGCAACGTCAGCCCGAGAGCCTTCAGCAGCTCCTTGCACGTTCCTCCCTCCCCGGCGATCACCCAGCTCAGGATGGCAAGCTGGACGTCAGGATTCGGCTGCCGGAGAAGTGAGCAGACAGCACCAATCCGCTCGCCATCCGTCAGCCGGGCTGCCTCGCTGCACACAAAGCGGGCCATGGTTTGGTGGAGGACAGCCAAGCCCACCTGGAGGAAAATAGGATCCCCTTTCCAATGCTCAGCCTCAAGTGAGGGGTCCCCACCTCCCACCCCCAGGCTCGCTGCCAGTAAGGCTGATTTTCCTGGCAGGCGGTGGTACCTGTAGCTCAGGGCATCTCAGCTTTCCCCCTGGTGGGAGGCTGCCTAGCTCAGCGCTGATGGTGTCACAGATGCTCTGGGTGAAGCCCGGGCTGAAGGATACGGGCAGGAGGGCAAGGACTTGGAGGAAGGCGGCGCGGATGAGTGGACAGCGCTGGGCGGGAGTGAGCAGCCAGCCCCGCACCTCCAGCTGCACAGCCACAGGGTGCAGCACCTCGGCCGACAGCCTGTGGGGGAGACATGCTGCCTTACCACGGAGCCCGTATTGTGGCCAAAAAGATGCCTCTTGGCTCAGAGTGACTGCAGGGGCCATGAAGGGCCGGCAGCAGGTTGGTGCGCGACCACTCACCCATAAGTACCCGGGGCAGGGGCCAGCAGCGCTTGCATCTGCAGCAGGTGTCCATGGACAGTGTTGTGCGAGCGGACTCGTCCGGGAGCGGTGGGGAGCTGCTGGGCCAGCTGCAGGAGGACCCCACAGCGTTGGGACAATGGGATGACAGGTACCAGTGCCTTGGCAGCCATCGCTCGCACGGCATAGATGGGGCTCCCTGCCAGCCCCAGCAGCGGCTTGAGGAAGCGAGCAGAGGGGCTGTGGATTAAAAAAGGCATCGCGTCGTGATGCTCTGCCCAGAGCAAACACCCCTCCGAGAGTTAGGCCAGCCCCTGCACCTCAGGACCACCTCCTGCTGCAGGAGTCCTTAGCTGGTGCAGAGCATCCCCTCTGCTCCCCTACCTGCTGGGGCCATCTGCGCCAGGCTGCAGCTGGGCTAGAAGGGTGAGGATGGCGTGAAGCGCGGGGTGCAGGTGGGCCCCCCTCGGCGTGGGCCGTGCTGCCGCCCCCAGCTCGTCCAGCAGCACGGCACCCAGCTTGGGGTGCTGCCCGAGGAAGGCTTGCAGGCTCACTCCCTCCGCAGCGCAGCCCTCCCCATGGCTTCGCTGCTGACCCAGCAGCCGGGACGTGAGGGCACCTGCAGGGACAGGGCAGAAAGCAGGATGAGGTTCCGTCCGCCCCCTGCCTGATCCCTGGCACTTCGCCCAAGCCAGGCTCTGAACCCTGTGAGGCTGCATCAGTTCTGCAGGAATCTCTCCCCGTTGGTACTCACTGAAGAGCTGGATGGCCGCGTTCCTCATGGCCCAGCATGGCGAGCCCAGGCCTCGCAGCGCCAGGGCCACCATTGGTGTGGCATGTTGCAGCAGCGCGCTGCCCAGCCCCGCACCGCGGACCAGCGTCTGCAGCACGTGGAGAGCACATACCTGCGGAGAGTGCGTGGTGCTCAGCAGCACTGTGTGGGGAGGGGGCTCACGCTTCCATGCAAAGGGAAGATGGTGGGAAGAGATGGGGAAGCCAAGGGCTGTCAGCACTCAGGCTGCCAGGATGGGAAGTGTGGCCAGGGCTGCAGTTTTTTTGCTCACCCTGAGGTCTCCTTGCTAGCACAGCCTCATGCTGGGATACTCAGCATGGCTCCCTTTAGGGGACCTCATACAGATCATCCTGTCACCAAACCACCTCCAGCAGCCAGGAGCTCAGAGCCCACCATGCTCACCTGCGGGAGGTCAAGGGTCTGGTCCCAGTCCTGCGGCAGGGCCGTGGTGGCCAAGGCCAGCAGCGTCTGGACACAGTGGGTCAGCAGCGGCCGTGCCTGTGATGGGGCCTCCCCGCTGACGATGCAGAGGAAGAGCATGGGGAATCCAGCTGCACGACGTGTGATTGAGCTGCTCCGGGGTCCACTCAGCGCTTCTAAGCCCTGGGGAACAAAATCTACCCAAGTTATGGCTGGAAACCTGCCAGCTGGAGCCTGTAGCTGCTCCACAGGGAAGGACATCGGCTGCACCAACCCCACACCGCAGCATCATGGCTGCCAGGTGGGTGCTTGCCCCAGGGTTGGGGGGACACAGGGACACGGCCCTGGGGCTCCCTGAGGGATGGGGGAAACGTGGAGCAGAATGAGCACAGTACCTGCTCCAGCATGGTCTGCGGGATGGCCCGCAGCTCCGCATCCGTCTGGTTCAGCAGAGCGGCACAAAACTTGGTGAAGCCCATGCTGCAGCCCTCCACTGCTCCCTAGGGTAGAGCAACATCAGGCCCTAATGCCCCAAAGACTGCACCCGCCAGCTCCCCACGGCCCCCAGAAACCTCTGTGCAAAGGGAAAGGAGAAAGTGAGAAGACCATGATGCTGTAGGAATGGGGTTTAGCACTGGGAACCCAGCTGGGGGCTTGCAGCTGTGCCCCATGTTCTCCCCCAGAGCAGACACTACCCTCCTGCGCTCACCCTCCCTGGACACCAGCAAGAGCCCCTGGCTATCAACCCTGGGCATGAATGGGGCTGGAGGAGTTAGCAAAGGGCTAAGCCACCCCAAGCAGGACTCGCTCTTACCCAGTGCCGGCACCGCAGCAGGATTTCCTGGAACACCCTGGTGGCCGTCTGCAGGGTGGGAAGGGGCAGGAGGGTCACTGGTCCAGCAGGCACCACTGGGGCCAGCAGCAGCTCGGCCAGGCCCCCAAGGAGCAGCCCTATCTCCTGGGAAGAAGCAGAAGGTCATTGGGACTGGCAGTGGGGCTGCCCCATTCCTGTCCAGCCCTGTTCCTGTCCTGCCCCACCATCACTGTCCCAGGGAAGCAGAGTGGGGGCTGCCATTTTCCCCAGCATGAGTGCCCTCAGTTGCTGATGTGGCTGCCAGAGTGCCCACGAGCATGCCTGGTCTCCACAGCACGGTAGTTTCCCAATCAGCAGCAAGATGTGTGTGGTGGAGATGACCTGTTTCCAGACAGATGCTGGAAGGGCTGTGGAGAAGAAGCTGGGATGGGCAGCTGCTGTAAAGGAGCTGGCATAGGCAGCCGAAGGGCTGCCAGCCAGGGAGCTCTGCCGCAGCTGGTGTCTGTCAGCGCCTGGGAACCAGCTGGGCTACATAAGGGCAGGCAGGGAGGTGGCTGCTTTTAGGAAGGTGGTTGCTTTTAGTAAGGTGGTGGTTGCATCCTCCCAAGCAAGGGAGGAGGATGGTCTGTGGCAGCTCCAACGTAAGGACAGAGATTCTCCCTTGTTCATCCCCAGGGAGGGTGAATGCCCTGGGCGGAGGGGCTGAAGAACCCAGGTGCTGGGGTGGGCTGGGTGGTGGGTGCTGTGCCAGGTTGCCCCTCTCCCAGGGCCACAGGGAGGGGTGCCTACCTTCACTGACACCCAGCAGCAGGTCAAGATCAGGCTGTGCTCCTCTGATAGCAGGACTGAGTCCTCCTCTTCCTCCTGCCTCTGACCTTTTCCCAGCATGATGAGGGAGCCGATGGCATTCCCCATGTCTGCAAATGATGGGGCAGCAGCTGCAAAAGGGAGAAGACATGTCTGAGTGGAGCAGTGTGGGGCGGGAGGGGGAAGCTGCTGGGGTGTCTGGGGGACCTGCTGTTCCCTGTTCAGAGTGCACACAAATGGCAGTAGTTCCTGTCCTGCAACGTGTGCCGCTCAGGACTGCAGTTGTGCTTTGCCCCACTGCTCTTTCTGAGCCATTGTTGTGTCCTCCATCAGCCCCTGCTCTCCCAGCCGCTTCCATCGGGTGAGAGCCTCACTGCTTCTGGAAGGCTTTTGCCTCTACTTCTGCTGCTGTTTTCATGGGCAGCTGAGAAAGGGACCCAAAACCAGGCACTGCTCCTGTGGTTTCTGGGATTGTGTACCCAATGCCTGGAGCATCACTGCCTGAGTGTCCTGCTTTGGAACTCACTCCCAGGCCAACTTTCCCTGTCCAGCCCCACTGCTGTCCTCTGCTAGAGGCAGCAAGGCCAAAGCAAGTGCCCTCCCCTAGGCTGGAGGTCTGCTGGGTCAAGGGTGGCTGTGATGGAGCTGTCAGTGGTTCCCAGAGCTGGGGACATGCTCACCTTGCTCATTGGCACCAGGGCCTTGCTGGCTCTGCAGAGCACCCAGGAGGAAGGAGGTGATGTCTCCAGCTGTGCTGATGAGGCGGCTGAGGAGCTTCTGCCAGCTGGGAGCCAACTCTGCTGCCCACATGGAGGTGGCCACCTCTGGCACCTGGAGCAGGCATCTCCGCAGGGCTGCGATGGCTCCTGCACGGACACCCCCTGCTGGTCACACCAGTGGCTGGTGCAGCCCCAGGTCTCCTGCCTGAGCCTGCAGCCACAGGTCCCTAGGTGAGGGGCACGCTGGGCAGGTGGAGCAGCCGTACAGGGAAACAAAGGTGAGGATGTGGCATCAGCACTGAGTTGTGGCCTCAGTCCTGCCCGTACGACTCCTGCTTGCTCCAAATTCCTGGAGAGGAGGCTGGCTGCAGGAGCCGCTTGTTGCCCTGCCAAGCTGGGGCCGTACCGTGCATGGGCGCGGTGGCTGCTGCCTGCAGCAGGTCCTGGTGTGCCACAGCATACTGAGTTTGCAGTAGGTGGAGAAGGTGCTGAGCGAAGCACAGGCCTCGGTTGGGCAGTGTCAGGGCTGCTTCAGCCTCCAAGGCCAGGCTCTTCATGGTGTCACTGTCTGTCCTGGGGGAAGAAGCAGACCCTGATGTGAGGATGAGGGAATTTTCTATCCCTCTTGTGCTATGTGGGTCCTGCACCCTAACCCTACTCAGCTCCCTGCTGCAAGGCTATTTCAAACCCAAGCCATTGCTGCCCTGAGCTATAAACACAGACTCCGGCAAGATGCCAGTGCTGCCAACATGCTCTCAGGGGCTGCTGTGCCTCCATGGGGAGGGGGAAGCCAGCTCATACTTCTGCAGGATGGTCTTCATCAGCATGGCTCCAGCTTCAGCCTCCTGCACTCGGGGGCTGCTCAGGGCATCCTGGGCCAGCTGGAAGAGAGCCAAGGCGATGGGCTTGGGGAATGTCAAGGGGAAGTAGCGGATGAGCAGCTCCGAGGCCAAGTCTCTGATCTGCCAAGACAGCAAAGGTGGGAGGAATCAGGATATGGGACGGGAGGAAAGTGACCACGGAAGGGCAGGATGGGAAGCATCGAGGGCTTTGCCTGTGAGCGTGCTCCGGGGTGTGTGTCTTGACGAGGCTCACCTCATTAGTGCTGTCCTGCAAGCAGCTCAGCAGCGCCAACAAATTGGGCTGGGAGAAGAAGTCCCAGCAACCGCTCTGCCTGGCGTAGCTCAGCAGCACGGCCATGGTCCCTGCGGTGGGGATATGGGGTGGTGGGACAAGGTCAGCGGGGAGCACCCCTGCAGGTGAGGGGTGATGCTCCAGGTGGGTGCCCATACTGACGCGGGGGCTGGCCCTTCTTCCTGTTGGGGCTCCAGGTGTCTGTGCAGGTCTCCAGAACAGAGGCCAGAAGGAGCAGAGCTGTCTTCTTCCTCTGGTAGTTGGAGTCCGGGCTGAGTGAGGTGATGCTGAGCTGCAGCAGCCACTCCACAAAACCTTTGGTCAGAAAACATGGCAGCAATTGATGCCAGGCTGGGCACCCGTGTGCAAACCCCTCAGGGCTGTGATGGAGGTCACCTCACCTACTGCCTGCACAAGCTGCTCCTCTCCCTCGCCCAGCCCGGTGCCTTGGGACACCTTCCCTCGCAGCTGGGCCAGCGAGCTGTCCCGCAGCCGGACCAGCGCCTTCCTCACCGCTGCCTGCAGCAGCTGCCGGAATGAGGAGGAGTCGCAGTTGAGATTGAGAGGCAGGAACTCCTGCAGCAGCTGCATTTCGGCACCTGAGAGGGGCCGGTTGGTGCTGGGGCTGCAGCAGAGGAGACTCAGCGCCGCCAGCCGAACGCCCTCCTCACGGGCGCCCAGGCAGCAGGAGAGCCGCTCCAGTGCCTCGTCCTGCAGCGGCAGGGCCCCTGCCATGCTCTTCTGTGCCTTCAGCAGCGAGACCCAAGCCCGGAGTGATGCCGTATCTCGGCCACTGAACTGGGTGGCCAGCAGCGCCTGGGCAGGCGGGAACTCCCGCAGGGTCCAGGCGAGGAGGTGGTTGGCAGCGTTGGTCTGCAGGATGGGCAGGGGGGAGCGGAGCGCCTGGGTGAGCAGGGGCACCCACCACAGAGCCCACTGCTCTGCCACAGCCGCCTCCGTACCCCACTGTCCGTCCTGCCGCTTGGCATGCTGCTGCCGCGCCAGGGCCTTGTAGACCTCGGTGGCTGCAGGACACAGGTGGTTGGTGGAGAGGCAGCTCAGGAGGTGCTGTGGCAGGTCTGGGTAGGCATCCAGCACCTGGGAGAAAGGCAGACAACTGTCATCAGCCTGCCAGGCTGAAGGCTGCACACAGCGGAGGACAGATCTGGGTATAGACCACACTGCAGTCACCCATGTCACTGAGCTTCTCTGGTACCCCACGCAGCTGTTGGCCAGACTTTGGTGGGCAAAGCTTCCCTCCACACTGGCAGTCCCCAGGGATGCACCAGTGTTGCTGCAGGTCACTACCCTACCAGGGATACTATCCCTTGGGTGATGTCAAAATTGCCCCCCTGGCTGGGAAGGCTGCCTGCCCGCATGGCTGAGCTGGGCAGGGGAAGGTGACAGGCAGCAGACACAGTCTGTGCCATGCCAGCAGCAGTGCCATCCAGAACTGAGCCTCGCTGTCCCTTCATCCTCCCTACCTGCTGGCTGCCCATGTAGGGGACAATGGCGCACAGCGGCACATATCTGGCTTTGATTTGCCATGGCATTGAGATCACTCTTTGCAGAATCTGTTGGTAGAGGGGTCTCTCCTGGTCCTGAAAGTGCTGGCACTCGAGGTGGTGAATCTCCAGGAGCAGTCGGAAGGAGCCATGGATGAACTCGGACACTCCTTCCACCTCGGGGAGAAGGATGGCAAGCAGGAGCAGTTAGAGTGGGTTCCCTCTCCTATCTCAGAACCCTTTGCTTTCCTGCGGTGGTGGACTTTTAGTACTGGCTGGTAACCATGGGGTTAGGAGCTGGGAACGTGGGAATGGCAGGTGGTGAGCCAGCAGCTGTGGACAAGCTGGAACTGCACCAGTGGGTGCTGCCTGGGGAGGGTGAAGCACTGGGTCATGGCCCTGCAGAGGCCATGTGTGACCAGTGCCCTGGCCCTGCCCTGCCATCGGGCAGCCACCAGCAAAGGGGATTCTAGTCATCTGGCATTGCTGAAAGACAGGGGTGTGTTATGGGCAGGAGAGCAGCAACTGGTTTGGGTGAGGGAAGGGCCGTTTCTGGCTGCTGTGGCACAGGCCTTTGGCACTGTGGCCTTACCGGGGTCTCGGCGTTGTCCCACACCAGCTGGGTGAGTTGCTGGAGCAGGTCAGTGTCCCGGGCCAGAATGCGGGTCCCCGTCAGGCGCCAGATTGCGGGCAGGCCCTGCTGCAGGCGCTGCAGCCACAGGGCACAGGCTGCAAACGCAGAGAGCTCTGCTGCAGCCCTCGCCCCCGAGACTCGCCTGCAGCAGAGCAGTGTGGGCTGCTGGGCTTAAGGACCCCACGTGCAAGGGCAGCGGTTTCCTCATTAGGTACACAACAGTCCAAGAGAGTTAGTGTCTATTGGGCAGTTTTCAAACCAGGTAGCAAAATCCAGTAAAGCATCTTCTCTGGGAGAAGATGAAGCACAATGGGGGCTTCGTGTATCACGAGCGTCGGTGAACATTTCAAACCTCCCTGCCATGGCAGGGTCATCGTCTCCTACCTTGGAAGCAGTAGTAGTGGCAGTCCTTCTGCTCCTTGGTCAGGGCACACACAGCAGGAAAGAGCACATCCAGCAGCAGGCAGGCCTGTGAAAGCACAGCAGCTCACGGAGCTGTCGGGCATGGGCTTTCCATGGTGAGAAACCCCCGCCATGAGACAGCTGAGGAGAGCTCTCCATTTTTTCTGCTCTTACAGCAGCTTATTGCTAGCTTTTGCTTCCTGTCTGGAAGTCTTCAGCCTGAGAACTTGGGAGATGCTGAAGATGGGCAGAGCTGGAGGCCATGCTCTGCCTGGAGCAGCCCTGGGTTCACGCAGTGAGAGCGTGAGGCAAATGCTGCTGCTGCTTTGCCAATGGTGGGGGCTGCTTTTGGCACCTCCAGGCTTCTTAGCTCCCCAGGAGACAGAAAACCCCGCTTAGATGTCTTTGGATAAAGCAGATTGCTAACTAATGCCCTGTGCTCAGTGTGGAGCTGCTGGTGCAGTGCAGTGCAGCCTGGATACGTCCCCCAGTGATCCATAGCCCCCAGTGGCAGCTGCCAGCCCTGAGCAAGCCACTCTCCAAATCCCTGGCCATTGAGTCTGAGCTCTCCTACCTGGTGGGTGAAGCCCTCCAGCTGGCAGCTGAGGATGTCTATCTTGCAGCAAGTCAGCAAACCTCTGGTGAGCACAAGCTTCTTCAGCCCATCTGGCTCCAGGACCAGGGGAGCCTTCACCACCAGCTCCCCAAACTTCAGCTCCCCTGCACCTGGTGGGAAATGGCTGCGTTAGATGGCAGAGAGATGGCAAACCCAATGCTGCGCTGAGAGCAAACTGCTCTGCCTCATCCCAGAGTGACCGCGGGAGGTGGCTAGCGGCAGCTGGAGCTCCTGGACCTGAAGAGCAGGGCACTGCAGCAGAGTCTGTCTTGCACTGCTGGTGAAGAGCACTGGCCTCTGTCTGCTCACACTCAAATATGCCCGTCGCCTTCGCCAGAGGCCAACCCCAGCTCCGGACAGAGCACACACCTTGGTCGAGCAGCTGGAAAAGGCCCAGCACGGTGCTGGCCCCACGCTCAGGCTCAGGGGCTGTGTTCACCAGCATGCTCAGGGCTGTGCCTGCCAGCAGCCGCGTGTCCTTGTTCAGGGCCTGAGTTCACAAGAGAGGCAAAGAATAGCTCAAAATGACATTTAAAACCAGACCTCGTTTAACCCTCCCTTCATGACCACGCAGGGTCCCTCGGACACCCCAGGTACTGGAGCTGCCTCTGCAGACTCCCCTTGTGGAGAGGAATGGGGAAAGCACCTGGAAAGGATGGTGTTGCTCTGCTCCTCAGGACAGGCAGCAGCATCCCCCCCCTGGGGCCATACACACCTTCCCCCATGCCACCTCCAGCAGTAGTCCCAAGAGGCTCTGCAAGGCTTCGCTCTTCCCTGAAGCACTCCACACCAGGGGGGCCACATCCTTCGGCAGCGCCTGGAAGAGCTGGAGGCAGGCCTAGGGGAGGAGGAGGGCTGTGGGGATGCCTGTCAGCATCCTTCGCCTCTCAAAAAACAACGATTCCCTGGGGATGGCCGTTTGAAGCAGTTCTGTGTGCCACATCCCTCCTGGATATTGCTGCCAGTGCCCAGCCAGTCCTTGCAGGAAGTGATCCTTCCTTCCCTCCTCCAAAATTTGGCTCTTACCTTGATGACCAGGTAGCCCCACGTACTGCTGGGCATGGGCTGGCTCTGCAGCACGCAGTGCAAGGTGGTGGCCAGGCGCTGCAGCAGCGGGGCCAGATTCTGCCGCCAGTGCTGCCGGCCCAGTCTGCTCTCCTCCATGAACATGCACACTGCAGGCAAGGGGACAGCATCAGCTCCCAGCCCTGCTCCTGCTGAAACCAGGGCCTGTGTGGCCAGTAAGTGGGGTGAGAATGGGTCTGGGATGCAGGGAATGCTTTTGCTTGTCCAGTTTCCCGTTGCCCTGGGTGGGTGGGCAGAGCCATTGGGTGCTGCTGGGACCTCTGCAGAGATCTCATGGATCTGGCTGATCCGTAATCCCTGCTCCCCCTCCCATGAGTGCAGAGGACCCAGTTGGTGTACAGGAGGTGTCCTCTGTATTGGTGGTGTGGGAGAGGAGAAGCCCCTGGAGGGGAAGGAGCGAAGACTGACCTGACTGAAGGTCCCCAGGAGACAGTACCTGTGGGAGCAGAAGGACAGTTTGCCCCACATGACAATACACTGGGACTTGGTGCCTTGGGCAGGAGGGTCCTGACTGTGCCAGAAGCAAAGGGCTGCTGTGATGGGCAGCCACGTGTCACTGGCTGCAAGCAAGGGCAAGCCTTCGGCACAGTAGGAAGAGAAGCAAAGGATCCTGGACAGCACACATCAGGAGGCCTCTGTCATGCATGGGCTCCAGCCAAGACCCCACAAAAGTGGGTGCCACTGCACAACTGGAGTGCTCTCACCTCTCCCTGCAGCACCAGGCCAGCCAGCAGCCTGTCCACCTCCTGGGCCAGCAGGGCTTCCTTTCCCACCGCCAACTGGGTCACTATCTGCCAAGAGATACCCCAAGTCAACCGCTTGCCCTGACCCCCGAAAGATACCAGCTGTCACGGACTTTTAGGGGAGCTCCGCGGCATCGCCGTGGCCCCTTTGCCGGTAAGGATGCACCACATCAGGGCTGTGCCGGTGGCAGGCAGAGCTGCGTGAGACCACCCTTTACACTTGTGGCTAATAGTTCTGAAGCCACAGCCCAGCCAGTTGTGTTACGGACCTGTTCCAGTTTCTGGAAGGAGCTGGAGCTGCCAGTTGCCTCCATCTGGAAAGCCAGGACACAGCGCAGCAGGGGCTGTGCCTCTGCCTCACCCAGAGCCTGCGGATCCTTGCTCAGTGCCTGTGAAAGCAGGAGGGCCTCCTCCAAGTGCTTGTCTTTGCATCTCTTGGCAGTACTCCTGAAACAGGATGGGGATGATGGTTAGGGTACCCCACCTCAGTGGGATTTGGGGTGGGGAATACCCCAGCTCAGGGAAGATGGGTGCCCCAGTTCAATGTGGATTGAAGTGGGGGTGACCCAGCTCAATTTGGATTTGGGAGAGGGTGCCTCATCTTGATAGGATGTTAGGGTTGGGGTGCCCCTGCTTCATTTGGATTGGGGTAGGTGTGCCCCAGCTTGATAGGGGTTAGGGTTGAAGTGCCCCAGCTTGCGATGCTCCTCTCTCCCATCTGCACTCAACACTTTACAGGCTGGTGCGAACTCCTCAAAGCTCAGTTCACAACCCAGCCTGTTCTGACAAACGCAGTCCCGAGGCAGGAGTGGGGGAGGGGGGAGAACGGGCGACAGGAGGGCCCCAAAAATCTAAAACTTCCTGCCCTGCTGCTGCAGAGCAGGCTGGAACGGGACGAGGGCAAATAGAGGTGGCTCGGTCCCCATGCCGCGGCCCGAGGATCGCCTCCCTTCCCGCCCGGGGGGATGCTCGGGGGCTCCGCGCCGGGGGATTCCCGAGGGAGCCGCGCCCGGAGGAAGGAGTATGTCGGGGTCCCCTCACCCAGGTCCCGCCCTCTTACCCCGCGAATTGCCGCAGGCAGCGCAGGCAGGAGAGCACCGGCGGCGCGGA
>VWZK01002382.1:45378-62607 GCA_013396935.1 Baryphthengus martii | reverse complement strand
TGAGGAGGTTGCCTGAAATAAGCAAAATTTCGAGCTAATGGGAATCTCATTCATTATTTAATCCACTCCTTATCTGAAATGTACAAAAAATGGAATCTAATATGGCGTATGTATGTTGTTGTCTTAGCGAAAAGACAGGGGCAAAGGCCTGCAATTTCACTTAATATATTAAATCCTACTGCAGGCTTTGAGCCAGATTAATAACTCTAGCGAGCTAGAAAATCCCAATATATATTTTTTCTAGCTCCATGCATGATGCAGCTTGATTCATAAGCAGCTCTACCGCTGGGCTTTATTAAATACAAATAAAATATCTCTTCTATTGCAAAAGCCCACAAGGTGACAGAAAGAGGAGAAGCGACTGTCCTTGCTAGTTAAAATGTATTTTCTTTGGCTTCCTTGTCCTTACCTCAGCCCCCAAATCCCAAGTCCCTAGAATATTTATACAGTCATAACCCTGTGCATAGAAACCATGGGGATAGACTGAAAGGAAAGAATTTGTTCCCAATCACTGGGGCATGCTTGTGAAAAAGACCCTGCAGTATTCCTACCCTCAAGTGGACACGACTCTATTTTATGACTGCTCAGGAGAAGAGTTTCAGCAGCCCAGTGCTCTCCCTTACAGTGTAGGACATCTGGTTTGTGGCTGATTTAAGTGTGTTACCGAAAAAATGGCTGGGAGCTCAGCCACAAACCCTGGGCTGGTGCTTTGTTTGCCAGACAACATGTTTGAACTTCAGGCTTGGAAAGCAAGAGTGATGTCAGAGAGCTCAAAAACACTAAGGTGGTTTAAAAATCATGAGACTGAAACTGGAAAGTACGGGAGAGAGACCCTATATATTACTAAGGTTGCTTTGAAAGCCTTCTCTTGTGTACACAATGACAGAGAAACAAAGGATTCAGGAGAAAAAAAGAAGAAAATTGAAATTACATAGACAGCATAGCCTTGCCTATAAATTGCAGCGGTAGTTTGAGAAATCAATCTTATTTTGGACAACACTGAAACATGTGCTGTATGCATAGCTAAGGATGCGCTCAAACGTTGTCACGAAGAGCATAGGATTTATTCATGTACTTACTACCTTTTCCTAAATCTTGGCCTTTGTGCACACAATATTCAAGGCCATGTTTTTGGGGTCCATACAAGTGTAAACGGACATGGCTTCCCAGACAGTCAGATCATTTTGAAATTCATTGCTTCAGTATCTTACAATGCCATAAAAAGCATAAATGCACCTTAGCAGTGATAGTCCTTTCATGGGACACCAGCAAAAATCAAACTTTTTTCATGGAGGTAGATCTGCTGAGGAAGATAGAGTACAGATATATAAAAGATGGATCCTGCTCTAGAAAGGTTAGGATCAAAGTAAGCCAGTGAAGTAGTGGAGAAAGGTATCTTTGGTTCTGCAGTGGGCAAACAGAGCTAGCTTGATGTAGAGTAGGGGAGAAGATACCAGTTAATGCACTTTGGGTTACCTGGTGCCCTCTAAAGGTCTGATTTAAGCCATCGGTTAATCTTTCTAAAGCAAACAAAAGAATTATGTCTTATTTCATTTATTTCTCTGGAGAAAATGGAGCTTTTAGTGTACTGGAACAGGATAAAATAATCTTCTCAATGTAATTTCCCAACAATTTATTTTATTATTTTTTAGTTTTGTTTTTTTCTTAAATTGTGGATGACCAAAGAGGGTTATATTTTGATTAAAGTAAGAAGAAAAATGAAGACTTAAGATAGCACTGCAGGTTATCTGGGAATGAAGTAAGCAGTAGTTTTATTGCTGATATTGTTTTTAGTCTGTGTGTTTTTTTGTGGGAGGGGAAGGGGAGATATGTGTAAAGTTATTTTAAATCCACATTAGTAACTTGACAGGTTTTTCCATTCATTCCTGGCACAAACCCAAAGATTCCAGTCCCAGCTGTGCTGAGTTGATGGAAGTGGCACCCAAAGGGACCAAGGACAATGTCAAGGTGCAGGAGGAGGGTCAGTCTTTTGTCTGTGTCTGCAAAGCATATGTTATGCTTCTGGTTTGGGACTACCTGTGAAACTGCCCTGGTGTCACTGCAGCATCTCTGTGCTGTAAGCAACAAGTGAAAAGTGGATAACCTGAATGGATTTGATGCTCACACGGGCTACTCTGGTACTACTACATAGCTGAGACAGTCCTCGGGACTGTTGCTGCTGAGTTGTTATACTGTTTATTGTCATGAGAGAGTGAGGTCCTCAGTAAAAGATCAAGGCAAAGGTAGAAGACCTGGAGTACTTAGTGCTTACCACATGCAAAATGAAAAGATGGTCCTTGACCCGAACTGCTCGGAGATGTGAACGCCTGAGAGAGGCCACAGCAAACAGATGGAGGGAGAGCAAGGTAATATAGAGCGGATTATGATTTGGTTGGGAAGTTGCAGTGATAGCACACCAGCTGCCTCGTGGGTGTTGAGTGGTTTGGAAGTGTCACTGCAAAGGTGAGTTTCAAGGAGGGATGGTGAGGCGGACTGTGTCGTAGATGCCTCTGATGTTGGCAGGACTTGCACATTCCTGGTACACAAAGGTCTCTGGACAGTAGAAACAGCTGACATAGCTTTGAGGTTAAGCCAACACTATCATGCTGTTAGGATGTTTATCTGAACCAACCATCTCAAAAGGCTCTCCCATGCCTACCTCAATATTAAGGACTCAGAGGGTTTTGAGGACAGAAAGCATCATTTCTCCTGACCTTCTGGATATAATAGAGGCCATGGGATTACAGTGATTCCTGCACCAGGCCTCTGTCACTCAGGCTAAATCACAGCAGCTGTGTTGAAAAGGCATGCAAGCCTAACAAAGAGCCTTCAAGGGAGCTGGTGCCTCGATTTTATAGGGCCTGTATACATGGCTGTGCAACATAGGAAGTATAGTAGATGTATATTCTTGTATTGCATTTTGATTGTTAAATGGGTGTAAGGGCCTTTCTGAAAACCTCAGGCTTTTTCACCACAACTGTGTGTACTGCAGAGGCAGCAACTGAAGGCTAATTTGAAAAATTCACACTGGACACTGGGCTGAGATGTGCCCTTTAAATGATGGTCAGTGACCCAGGAAGAATTTCCTGAGTGCAGAAGGACCTCAGCGGAATTGTTTCATGCCTGCAAGTGTGTGGCTAAGCAGTTTAAATGGAAATAGTACTAACGGTATATTGCTTTCCTTTGGCTTGCATTTAAAATGCTTATCCTGTGCTTCAAACGCTCATGATTTTACACAAACTTAAGTTCAGCAGAAGCATTTCCAAACTTTAAAAATAAAAAGTCAGGAAAACTCCAAATACTTACTTTAATTTATGGTTTTGTCCTCTTTGTGCACCAAATGCTATATTAGTTTTTACTCTTCCATTTCCCTGGCATAGTCCACTACAGTCAAAGGATTCACTGGTTAAAGTTGACTGGGAGCATAAGCAATGAGATTTTAGCTGAGTTAATAAGATTCAGGAACTGGGTTTTGTCTGTACCGCAATGCTGCTTTAGGAGCCATGAGTGGGACATGAGAACTTTGTGAAAAGTCAGGAAGATAGGTGGTATTTGGTTTCACAGATTCATTGAGGGTCTTGTGCTACTGAATGTGAGGGAATGTGTTTTCTTTTGGGAAGTGTCAAACACACCAGAGTTTTGATCATTTTTGGACACTAAATGAAACTTGAAAATTGACTATAACTATAAAGTATAGGAAAGTTTACCTTATCCCCAGAAATTATGGAATTAACTGCACCTAATGCTGTTGGCAGGAAGATAGGTGGTATTTGGTTTCACAGATTCATTGAGTGTCTTGTTTTGCTATATGCTACTGAATGTGAGGGAACTGCTTTTCTCTGTTCAGATCATGTCTGCCTAGTTTGTAATCTCTGAGTATACAGTTCAAAACCATACTGTTTCAGGCACTGCTAAGAAATTGTGCAAGGAGTAGGACAGAAAATTGATTAGTCGGTGTTCTCTGTTCCAACTTGAAAGAAGAGGGAAGCAGTAAATAGCGTTAATGCTGAGAAGTGAATTAGATTTCTAACACAGTTTCTGCTTTAATAGTTTTTTCCATTTGCTAATAGCCCAGATAATAGCAACTGCCCTTCAATAACATGTGTTGTTTTGTTTGTATCTTTCTTCTGACAGCATCTTTTTAAAACAGCATGTTACAGCTCATTCATGAAATAGTTATCAATTCTGTGCTTGTTTGTTTCTTCAGGCAAGCTAAGTATGTCCTTGTTAAGGATGGCTGTCAGGCATTGTGTACCTGCAGGCAGTGCTTAGCTCCCTCCTTTTAAGGGTCTCTGAGTCAATTAAAATTGCAGATACAAATTTCAGGTACTTTAGAATAGGGTTTTCAAATTCAAATGCCGATTTCACACTTTGTTGGAAGGCGTAGCTGCACAGAACCAGCGGTGATGGCACTGGCTGAGCTGTAGGCAGGAGAAGGAGTATTTCTTGAACTCCAAGGATGCCGAGCCAGATTGGAGTCTGGGCTATTTTGGTAACATGGTAATATGTTTTCCAAAGCTGTTATTAATCTCATAAATTCCTTCTTAAGTATACTTTTACTCTCCACGCCATTCTTGTCAATTCTAGGGTTTTTATCTCCTTGTTGCTGTATCTCAACACATCCCAATACTGTCCTAACCAGCTGGGCTCCTATGTTACCTGTAGCTAATTTTCTTTATCATCATCTTCCACCAGAGTGAGGTAGTGTTTTGACAGGGTTTCTTTAGTGTCTACCTTTGCAATCCATACGCTGCTCCATGTCAGCACTGGAGAGAGAAGGTTAAATTGGCTACAAGAAATTGGTGTGTCCCAAATGCTCCTTTGTTCCTGTGTTTGTTCCAAAATGCTATATTTGTCTTGAAAATTATGGTTCTCGGTGAAGTTGTACATACGGAGAAAAAGTCTGTTGGGCTTTCAGAGTTTGTCAAATACAGCCCATAATGTACATTTCTCTTTCACATGCACAGTGCATGCCTTTGAGGTATTTCCCACATGTCTTCTGATGATTAAGTGATAATCTGTGATTTGGGATTGCCTAGTATGTTCCTTGTCTTTCATTGTACCAGTCTTCTCAGCCCACCCCATCAGTCTGTTTTATCCAAGCATTTGAGTGCCTAAATTATTAGCAAACTAGGGCAGAGATCATTTACTTTGGGGTGTCTATTCAGTATTTTTCCCAAGTATTTAATCTCAGATTGGTGACTGTAAAGCTACAGTAATTTGTAATTGCAATTACTGAGTGGTGACAGTTAAATGGTATGTAATAAGAGCCTTTTAGCTACATACTGAGTTTTATCCTAGTTTATCACTGACATTTCATTCGAAGAATAAATCTCACAAAGTTTTAGTTTTGCAGATACAGACAGCTAGAGCAGAAATGTTTGCAGAGGAGTGCTGCTCAGTTGCTCCTTGTATCCTTGGCAAAATACGTGTTTAATTATAGTATGTTCTTTTAATTTATTTGGGTAGTTCAAAGATCCATGATTTTTTAATTTTTTTTTAACTCTTCTAATTCATTTAAGATAAGTGAATGTAACTCGGAATTGGTGCTTCTTTGGATCTCAGAATATCCATCTAGTTTTTTTTGTTAAATGAAATACCCTAGTTTGAATGTATATCTTTAAAAATGGAACTGATAAAATCGACATGGAATAATTATTTGATGAGTATGTCCTCAAATCCATTTGAATAGCCAAATTTCTTGTTCTGAGACAGTGTGCAAAGCCTGTACCTAATCCCTGGGTAACAGAACTCACCATTATCTAGGTGGAAAAGATCCTTTGCCACACATCCCTGACAAGCACTCTTCTCCTTTTTGCTGTAATGACAGTTGTGATTGTTCTGCATTTTGTAAGACTGGCTTATGCTTCCAGCACACACAATTCTCACTTAACAGATGCTTTGACTTTCTGGTACTTTTAGCCTTTTCAGGTCTATTTCTCTTCCTTTGACTGAAACTTTTCTGAGCTGAAAAGCAAAGGCTGCTGCTGCAAGGATGTCTGCTTCCCCCAGCCCCAAGTGAGCCATCCCTTCCATGTTTTGCAGGGAAGTGAATAGAGCTTGGCAAGGAGATGAGCATGGAAAAAAAAGTTTCTGAAGTGTAAGTGGGATACTTGATAAATTACTGACAAGTGTATTATTTATTGCACTGTGATTGTGATTAGTCCAGACATACCCTGGCTTCTTCTGAGGTTATTTTCTTTAGATTAAGCAAGGTATAATAGTGTGATGGAGTTGAAGTTTATAGGGAAAGAGGTTAGAACATTCATTAAACTTTTCTGTATTTATCTCACTCTTCTTGCAAGAAAATTTCTTTGAAAGCCAAAGCCAGATACTTGAATGAAAAATGACCCATTTCCTTAGCTCTCCTATCCACCACATTTCATGAAAATTGACCTCTCCATTAGATCAGCTGATCAGTGGAGCATAACCCAGGTTTAATGGCCATCAAAGAGAAAACCAATTTAGTTTCTGCTGCTTTGACAGGAGTGCATCTGCAGGACTTTGAGCATACCGATCAGATGTTTTTTTTTCTGGTTGTTGTGCCAAGCCTTTGCTAAACTTCAAGTAATGATCGCTCACAACTGTCCCTTTACTACTGGTTCTTTGTGCTAAAAATAAGTTACTGGGTGTTTCACAGGAGGTGCTGTCAAAGCCTGGACTTATGCGTATGCATGAAGACTATCATGTCACCCTCTTGTGGTGCAGATAAGGTATGTGTTCTTTCTTCAACCTGCCAAAAGTCTTGCATTTCTTTTCAAGTGCCAAAGAGGCGTCATCAACTGAAATATGACAATTTTCTCAAATTATTGTCTTCTGGATATACAATCCATTTCCATCACAGAGTGAGCTCCAGAGTTAAGTAAGATGTTTCACATGCAGTAGGTTTTTTTGTAGCTAGCTCTGTGTGGTTCCACTTTTTTTCTGAAACTGATCTTTATTAACAAGATCCAGTCTTGACCATATGCTAGAGCTGCTAGAGTATGTTACGAGGCTTGATTTGTTCATTTTTGGGTTTTGTTTTTGGTAGAGTTGAAAACTTAGGCAGGTCTCTAAGAAGGTTTGGGATTCCAGACTGGTATGATGTGGATAGACCAAGCTGATAAGGATTGCATTTTCCTGTGGGGTTTTGATCAGCAGTCCTCGTGAGTAATCTGAATATATCCGAACCTAGATCCTCATATCAGTGTAATGTTTCAGTGCAAAGTACTTGCTAATTCACATTAGTCTCAATTCCTAAGAGCTCCTATTTGTGGTTTTTGTTTATTTTCTTTTCTTCTTTGTTCCTTCTACTTTTATTTCTCTTTCAAACTTCTAGATGTATTCTGTAACTTCTGTCACTTTGAGATAGGGTGCATGTTAAAAAAATATCAATAATTTTTTTTTATAATTCATGTGAGACCTAGCATAAACATGTTCCCCATTCTCAATCCAGGGTTATTTGTGTCTCTGCAGATTCCAATCCAGTGGAACCCATTGCCATATGAGTACAGCCAATGAGAACATTTTTTATAGATTTTAAACACAGAAAAGAAGAGAAAAATGCATGGAAGTAGTAGTAAATAGAAGAAGGAAAGATTTTAAGACAGAGCAATGCAACGCTTCCAAATGCATGACTTAGGCCAACCTTTTAATGATTAGGCGTTAGGAGGAAAGTTTCCATGGGAACATATTATCTCATCAGTCTCTACTTCAGTGTTTCTTGTGTACTCAATTGAAACAGCTGGAACTAGCTAAATTATGCTACTTTGTTTGTTTTCCATTGTATGAAAGTTTTTTCTGTGTATGTTTCAACTGCAGCACCAGAAAGTCAGTTTCTCTTTCTCTCCTCCTCCTTCCTTCTTGGCCCAATGAATGTTTAATTATTTATACAAGTGGAATATCTCCAAAAAAGAGGGAGGGAGTAAAATGGAGAGAAATTGTTTCAGCTTTGCTGGTGTGGAGTTGAAATAAATATCAGCCTTTTTGGACTTGATTATTTACCAGTTAGGATAAAAAAAAAAAAAAAGAAAGAAAAAAAAAAGAAAAAAGAAACCAGAAGAGAAAAATCATGAACCTCTGATAAATAATTCAGGCTCCTCCATCTGTGAAAATGTTGGATTTGGCCTAATTTTCCATATAAACAAAGACCATCATCTGCTCCAGAAAATAAAATCCGCAGAATTTAGGTTCTGAAGGAGCATTTTTCCTCTGCCAATATATAATATATTTTTCCCCACATGCATGTGATTAAAAAGTCAAACCAAGAAATTGTAACAGAAAATCAGGCAATCTACCTTTCATCCATGTTTCTGGTACAATGTCAGCTGCTTTGGGCTGTGTTGAAACACAGGTCAACAAGAAAGGATTTGTTAGGTTTTGCCAGATTCTGCTATTCAGTGCCTAAATCTCCTTGGTAGCAAGTGTTGAATACTTGATACTGACACAAGAAGGAGATTCCATCACCGAAAGTTGTGATGGAGCTAGAAGAAGGATGAGAAGTAAGTCCACCTTGGTCTGTGTCCTGTGTTGCACAGAGTGGACATCTCTGTCAAATAAAAAAAACTTATAATGAATAGTTTTGGCAATACTGCCCCTATCTGGGATTTTGTCTTCACAACTGTCAAGAGAAGCCTGAGTGCAGGTATCTGTTATTATTTGCAGGTCACCTGAAATTAACGAATTCATGGAGACTAGCTACGGCCTTAAGTAGCTTCTGAGACAGAGGTTTCAAGTGGTAAAGGCCTGAGGATTAGGAAGGCCTGAGTTTCAGGTGAAAGGGGACCTCACCATGGGTCCGTTTATGACCATGAAATGGCTAAATTCTCATCTTCTGTCTTCTACATCTGAAGTAGAAGTGAGAGGGCAATGGCATGCTGCCAACTTATCAAGATTTTAAGAGATTTAAGTGCTCAAGAGTGGCACGCTGCCAGTGTAAAGGGCAGTGGGAAGCTGAGGTGGGAATGGAAGGAGGGTGTGCCAAGCTGTGCACCTTTATATATAGTCTAGGGAATAGTGTTCAGACTTAAATTTCTAGAATTCTACGGGACTGGAAAGTTTCAAGAAAGTGAGCTTTGATCTGCAGCTTAGCAAAATACAGCAAGAAAAAATGGTTGAGGAAACCCTGAGAGGCCTTGGGTACAAAATACAGTGTGATGCTGGTAAGACCCATGGCAGATGTTTCTTTTCATTTGGCTTGTTCCTTGGATTTCACAGAGGTTCCGGGGAAAAAAAATAACAAACAGCCAACCAAATAACAAAAAAAACAAGCCAAATTTGATCACAGCTTGTTTGGCAATTACTGTATTCATGTACGCATGAAATTTCTGATGGAAACCTCTCAGGGAGAGTTTGTGGCTAAATTATCATTTCTCTCCTAAAACTCTAAAAGTGTTAATGAGGGTTGGTACAAAAGTTTGTAACTTTGAAATTAGTTTAGTCCAATAAAAATGTCCTAACAGTGAGGCTCTCCTGAAAAAACAAACCAAAAATCTCATGAGAACAGAATGGCAACTTTCCTTCAAATGTTACAGTGGTGAACTCAGCTTTGCAACATCTGAATCAAATCCAGCTATTTAGCTGTGCCAGACAGATGGGACATCTATCTGCCTGCCACACATACACCTGGTTCTACTCAATAGTAAGCACAAAAGATGTAGAGGAAGAATCTATCATAAAGTGTTCGGGGCGGGGGAAAAAACCAACCAACCAAACCAAAACCAAAACCAAAACCAAAACCAAAACCAAAACCAAAACCAAAACCAAAACCAAAACCAAAACCAAAACCAAAGCAACAGGCTTTAGTGTTTCTCTTCTGAGTTCAAATACGAAAAATAGACACATCGTGAAATAAAATTAAATAGATGTGGACTCTTGGAATACAACCAGCTCACTGGACATGGCTCACAAGGTTGTGTTGAGCTGTGACATTACTTTGGAGGGAAAAAAAAAGAATTAAAAAAACCCCAAAACCAAGCATGTTACCGTTTCTGATATGCTTCTGATGTCCTCTTGAAGTGGTCTTTCCAGCACTGAGTGGACGCAAGCTATGACATCCAAAGGCCAGGAAGCATTTCTGAGTCTATGGTTAGATGGAGGAAAGTGGTTGTGACTGAGCACCAGGGTGCACATATGTTGAGGCTCACTTAAAGGGGCAACGTCAGTGCTGAGATGGGTAAAGTAAAGCCAAGAAGTGAAGCCAGGAAAGAATAAGCAAGACTGCTTGATGGAATTCCTCCAGGCCTGCGGTTTCAACAGCTCTCCCTAGCCAGCAGGTTAGCCTTTGCACTCCCCTCCTGCGCTGTGGAGGGACAGTGAGAACTGTCTGGAGTTGTTGTACCATGAGAGGAAAGTGTTTATATCATGTGGGTTAGAGCAACAAACCTGACTAAATTCCCCAAAGGGAACCACGCTTTCTGAGGCTTTCAACATACTGTTTGGAAGATATATTTTTCCTTTGTCTTTTCTTCCAGTGTTCCAAACAATCTGAACAGCATTTTAAAGCGCATTACACAGACTGCAGAGAAAAGAGGAGAGACTTTTCTTTATGTGCCCCTTCCAGCAGAGCAGAGCAACTGCTGCACTGGTTTCTTTAATGAAGCAAGAGGAGTGGATGAAGACCTGCCTTTCCCCTTCCCTTGCCAAGCCAGACCTGATTCTTGCAGGGAAGAGAGAAAGAAAATGAAACTTGCTTCCGGGATCAGGGGAGTAAAATGAGAATAACTCCTCTTCACAGTTATTTCCAGCCTGAGATTAGCTAATTTCTGAGCAATGACGCTCTGTTAGGCATTAGGGAATCAGGCTGTCCAGCCCAGCACTGTCAGAAAATCAGCCCTTTCACAAGGATCAACCTATTTTTATTTCATCAGCAACCAAATCCTGGGGAACAGCTCTGTGTGTGCGTATATACGTGTGTGTGAGATAGTTATGAAAGACCCGTCTTTGACCTCCTCACTTTCAGCAGAAGGTTATTGTCTTAAATAGCACATCCAGCTCACAATTCCCTTTGATCCTCTGAAACTTCAGCTCAGCCACCTGATGTAATTTTCATCCCCCTCTCTAACTCCTTGCAATCCCTCCTCTCCATCCGCCTCCCCCCCAAACATTTGAAGACATTATAGCAGGAACTAATTTTGTCTGGACTATTATTAGATCATGAGATCAGGGCAACATAGAGGTCGTAAAATGTTTCATTCTCTCTGAATGGCCATCGTGCCCCTATCAGGTACCATAACGTTAGGTTTGCTTATTGTGCAGATTGCTTGAGTTGCAAATTGCACATTATCCAGCTTAAACACCTGGCATTTACATTCATTATAACCCTGACACCCCCCCTTTATGGCCTCCCATGAGGACCTTCCAATTGGTCAGAAGCGCAAATGAATGTTTTATGATTATGATGAATAATGTGAGGGGATGTGGAGGGAAAAAAAAAAAAAAAAGGAGAGAGAAAGGAAGAAACAAGAAAGAGATGGAGACAGTGAGAGGACCTGATAGAGTGCTTTGATGTGGAGCTTTTTGTTGGAGGTGCACAGTGGTCTCTGTGGCTGGAACAGGACTCAACATAGCTGAATGGAGCTAAACCAGAAAAAAATGGTTTTCAGGAAGAGATAAAGTTGTGTCCTGCTTGAAGGAAGGGGAGAGTGTTGGAGGCCAGGCACTGAACAGAGAGTTGGAAGGAGTGCTTTGGTTCTTGGTGGCATTTTTTGTTTCTCGGTGATATCAGGCCATATTTCCACGCCTCTGATTCCCCCTAAGTACACATGAGCAGTGGATTTCATACCCACTGCTCCTTCTCTTCTGCACACCTCCCCAGTTCAGGGCTTTTGCGCTGAAACCATCTCCTCCCCCAGCCCCTCCAGACCTTATGCTTTTCCTGAGACAAGGGACTTTTAAGACTTGCGGGTAATATGAGGTAGAGCTAGATGCAATTTTGGGCAGAGTGTAACATCCAAATTAAGAGCTATTCTTTCAGTGTTTTCCTGCCTCATTTGCTGGCGTGAAGAAGGGTCATAGTTTTGAATTAGGAAGCTGCAAACTAAATATATGAAGCCATTTACTGTGCTACTTCTTGGGTCTTTGAGTTTTTATTGGCTCTTTCGTTTCTGCTGTCAGTGGTTGCTGGGCCAACTCTATCTCAAGAAGTCACGCTGTATTTTGAACCTTCGTGTTATATTTTCTATTTTGCAGCCAAGACCTAGTTCCACTACTCTAATGCAGCTATGCCTCAAGATTGTTTTTCAAGGGGCAGCAGAGGGTGGACAGCATTTATCTCTTGTTTCTGAGGCCATCTTCAAAGCTGAGAATCTCTGACTATAATTTTGTTTTCAGGGAAGCTGTTGCTATTTTGCTGTTGGCTTCAGCAGAGCTAGAACTTCAGGTCTTATTTCATAGACTGTGGTCGGACAGAAAAGTTATAAAAATCAGACTTCCTCTTGTGGGTCTTTCATGTCCTAACAAGAGCCTGAAAATTGCCTCTAGTTTGGCTAGTGCCATGTCTTTCCTCAGAAGGCATGCAGAAATCATTACAGGATGCTCCAAGCAGGCAGGGAGGGGAAAAAAATAATTATTTTTTTTTTTTTAAGCTTTTTTTCTGTGGCTTAAATTATTTTAACAAATAAATAAATAAATGAGATTGAAAGTTGCCCAGGAGAGGGTCTGAGGTTTTGACGTATTTTTAATCCCCACTCCCACCTCCTCTGACTCTGTTTTCCTTCATCTCTGAGAGGGATCTGCTGGTTACTGGATGTTCTTGTGTGTGTCTAGGTCTGGGCTAATGAGGCTTTATGGTGACAGAAAGCTCTCAGTGAGGACAGAGATGGATTCGGCTGTTCTGTTCAGGGCTTGTGTGCACTGTAAGGTACCAGTTAGGCAAAACAGAGTGATTTTAAAGATTTCTTACAGCCTCATAATTTAGAAATAATCAAGTAGCATACTGGTAATGAGAGTTTTTAAATGCAGTTTTGGGGGCTGTGCAAAACTGAGCTGGTCAAACAGCGAACTGCTCTGTGTTGTTCTCTCTCACTTTGACTGTTACGTTCAGTTATTCATGATGTGTGCAAAGGGAAGCCAGACATACACAATGCTGGGTCCTACCTAAATCCATAAAGACAAAGAAGTCAAACTTTGAAGACCCAAGCAGAAAAGACAGGAATAAGTGCTAAGGACCAGCATGACATTCAGTATGGATAGAAAAAAAAAACAACAACAACATTGCTGGGGAGTCTTCTGCCTGAGATCTTTAAAGCAACAGAAAGCAACATTTAGGAGGACAATGGGATAATGTGGTCTATTGTCTTGTACAAAGAACATATATTTGTGAGTAGTCTTGCAATCTGCTGGTATGCAGCCTAGGATCTCTCTGTCTAAAAGTGCAAATCTTGCTTGATTGCAGTAGAGAATTTATCTCCTTAACAGAACTAGAGGTAGACTAATAAGCCTAGTAGCTGGTCCTCAAAGAAGAAAATGTGATTGAATCAGCAAAGAAGCCCAGGGCAAAGTCTTAGAGGATTGTCAGCATATTGATGCCTTCAAATCTATGCAGTTTTTAATTTTTCAAAATAGTCCTTTAATTACACTATCAGCCATTGATGAAAAGACGCACTTTGCCTACCACAGGCATAGGGAAACCAATTCAACAGTACTCTTGACACATCAGTTTCTTATGTCCTACAAAACTCAATAGGAATGAAATCATCAGGATTTTATAGAAACAACTCTGAAAGTGAATTTAATCTATTTGATAATGTTTTGATCTCATGGATAGATAGCTATGAATGTTTCAATACATTCTAAAGATTTTTCAAAGGTCATACTCAATTCAATGCTACAGATGTAAGTACATCCAAGTTTCCTTTCTCATATAGCTACAGACAGTATGGATCTGTTTTACACAATATACTTACATAAGTGAAAAAGATTAATCCAAGTGAGGAGACGATCTTGTGTGTTCACCAGTGACTTGAAAATTATACTTGTATAATTGAATCTTGCTAGAACTGCTTGTCTGAACCAACAGTCTGTTTCCACTTCCAGATAATGCTCAACATTGAGTATTACAGAAAAAGTGCTACAATCCACACAAAGGATAAGTACAGAATAAACTGAATTTCTTCTCAACTTTGTTCATATATGGCTGAGTAATGTCTAGGAGCATCAGGGTTATTTCCCTAGCATTTCTTACTCGAGACGTTGCAACTGTGGATGTTCTCATTATACATATAGATGTCTAATCCTATTTGGAGTTATGGTAAGGTCCTAGCTTTCATGGAACCTTGCGGTAATTTGTTGCACAGGGTAATTATGCAATGTAGTTAAAAAATAAATAAAAATCTTTTGTCTGCTTCAAATGCATTCTCCCTTTCAGTTTACTGAGGGTCTTCCTCAAACTGGTAATATTTGCATATATATTTTATGCAGGAATTTCACAGAAAGCCTGCTGACCAGGACAGTGGTGTCCTGGAAGAATGAGGATTGTGCTTTCTGATCACAGAGATTTCTTTCTGGGTACTTTTTTCTCCAAATTCTGAGCATTTATGTGTTAACCTGAATACTACTACCACATGAAAAAAAGTAGATCTAGGTACACATTCAGTTTATTAACAGGATTCTGGAGTTGCAGGTTGTTATTAAACAAAAAATAATAATAATAAAAAAAAAAAAGGTTTGAAAGAATATGCAAAAAAAGATTCTGCTGGGCAGTGTGTCTGGGAACGTGAGGGATCATCCATGAGCAGGGGATCTTCACATGAAGTTGGGTTGTTTTTAAAGATGAGCCATATCCTTGACAAAATAGAGGGACCTTATATAGAAACTATTATGTGTGATTCTAAATGAGTGTTTTGTACATAGGGTCAGACTAAAAATCACAGTGTCTCCTTGTATTCCTAGAGTCTTTGAACCTAGAAGAAATGGTAAAACGTTTTTTTGTTGCTGTTGTTAATTAATTTTGTTAGATCAATTTTATGTTTCTCTCTTGTTCCAAGTTGTTAAGTTGGTTTTGTCCCAGTTGTTATTGGCTGAGAAATTTATTGGTTGACTTGTTTGGGTCATATAACGATATTTTAAATAAAAGTGTTGAAGAAGTTGTTGTTCAGAATAAATCGCTTTGAACTGAGTAGGATGTTATCAAATTTTAACTGTCCTATCGAAAATGAGTCAATAAACCTGATGCCATAAAATAGAGCAGAATATCTTTTCAGGGGGAGGTTTTTGCTATTCTCATAGGACATGAGAAACTGAGTGTGAATCTCTCTTGAATTTTACAACATGGTTCAGAGTTTTTAAGGATGGCTGATAGTTTCCTGTCAAATTCTAATGGGTTTAGAAACGATGCAAAGATACGGCCAGTGGAAGGAAATGGAGATCTTTTGCCCTTTGTGTTTTATGCTAGCTGATGTTTTAGCGTAGACTCTTTAATTATAATTCAAATTTGCAAGTTCCTCTTAACTGTTTTGTAGAATCATAACTTCAGAGTGCCTTCTGCATATCTATGTATAGGGTAGTTCTTTGACTCAAATCCCCTTTTTAGGATTTGGTCTTCCTTAGTTATATTTTTTCCATCACTTTATCTATTCTCCCCCTTAGTATCTGCAAGGAGCTGACATTGCGTGAAGCTACAGGAACAGCACAGAATTGCCACTCATAAAACGATTTTCAAACATGAGAAACAGAGCATTCAATTTCACTGTCCAGAACTGCATCCTTAAGTTGGCATTGATGAATCTGCTCTTTATTTGGTGTCACAAAAGCCAAGTCCAGAAAGATTTCCTGATGCTTCTGGATTTCTCCCTTTCCATCTGTGTGGTGACCAGATCCCTTCTTGCTGTAAGCACGAAAGGGCTGTGTGGCAGATGCTGGGAACTGATGCATAGCTGACGATGTAAACCAGCTCAAGTTGGTGAAGCTGTGCCACTTCATGTCAGTTGAGGGTCAGCAGGACATGGTGGACCCTTGATGGGTCTTGCACTTTGGACAGGTTCATCTCTTTTCTCCCCGACTTTCTTGACATCCTCTTTTTTCTTTCTCTCTTCCAAAAAAATATCCCAAACTACCAGAGTGATGGTCTGTCTCACCCTGTCCTCCTCCTCCTTCCCTAACTAGATCATGCTGTGAGTCTGCAGAAGTTTAGCAATAATTAGTGCCGACCTCTAGCTGCTCACTGCTTGCTAGGAATCCGGGTTGTCAGCTCCGCCTGTCAGAGGGCTGTGAGGAAATGAAGCATTCGGAGGCACAGAGATGTGGGAAGGAGGAGGAGAGATGTCCCCGCGCTACAAAGCACATTGCTATTAAAGTGTCAGTTTTTTTGGTTTACTGTTGCAGTTTGTGTGAAGAGTTTATGGATCAGCAGATAACAGTAATTATCACAGAGACTTTTCTGCTAAAGTCTAATCTAACCTTTTATAGTTTTGTACCACAGGACCTCCTTCTCCTCACCCCCCCAACCCTCCCTTCATATTTTTTAAGAGCTTATTGGGTGATTTTATTATTTTATTTTTATTTTTTATGGCCACTAAATCATCAAAGTTGACATCGGACACCTTCACACAAAAAAAAGGATGCATAGATTAATTGAATGAGGGGGTGGATGGTGGGGTTTTATTAATAATACTAATCTAGAAAGTTTATTGTAACAAAAGCCAGGAACGTATTAAATGCATTAAAAGGACAGGGAGAGGGGAGGAGGGAAATGTGAAAAAACTCAGAAATTTTAGCCAAGGTGAGATGTTGTCCTCAAATTTAAAGCACCTGAAAATTTATTGAATCACATTCAGGCCTCACCAGTAATGGTCCCAATCCAGAGTAATTCTGTCAGAGGCGACACCTTTACACTCAGTTGGGAAACAGTATGGGAAAACATATTCAGAAAGTGACAGAGTGAAGAAAAATTAAAAAATACCGTCAGCATAATTTCTAGAAGGGACTAAACAAGTACTGCAAGGCAACTTTTAAACATTTTTTTTTTAAAAAAAGAAAATGTTTGGGATGGAAGTGTTGTGAACCTTGCTGCGATGTCTTTTGTTTTTATTTTGTTGAAATACAATTTTTCAATGAAAATGCTTAAAATGCTTATAAAACATGGTGTGTCATTTCAACAGAGAGACAAAACCTCTCATTATTTTTATTGCTGCTGCCACAGAGTTTGCTGTGCAAGCATTATAAAGAGGTCTTGATGGGGTTAAACTCTCACTTTATAATACTTTTTTCCTCCACTCTCTCCTCCCTCACACACCTGCAGTTGAAAAAAAAAAA
>VWZK01002382.1:25363-45352 GCA_013396935.1 Baryphthengus martii | reverse complement strand
AGTTGAAAAAAAAAAAAAAAAAGAAAAAGGAAAGGAGTACCTCCAAAAACTAATAATCTAAGAGAGCAGGAGTGCTTTTTCCTTCCCCTGCCCCTTGTGATTTTATTTTCTTTGTTCCTCTTTTCATAATATAGTAAAATTCATCCCCAAAAGGAATATTTATTTCTGTTTTGAGTATAAGTTTTTGACAATCCTTTTATTCATGATTTTAATGTGGTGTTTTGCAGAGTAGATGCCAATAATCAGAACTCAAATACAGTAAGTGCTATTCAGTCATGCAGGATGAAATAAGAACTGCTCTAAAGAGCTTTGAAATTCTATGAAGAAGGCTGGAAAAGCTTCCTCTCCAGGTGGAAAGTGGAGGCACAATGGGTGAGGCATCTGATCAAGTGTTGAAGCTTACAGCGCAGATAGCACTGTAGTCTATGCACAGCATGGTTGTAACTAACTATCAGAAGTGCTTTAGATGTCTCTGACAATTCTTTGAGAGATCTTTGAGTCTCTGGACTTTTGCAAAACCATCTCACTCAGTTTCTTTTTTTTTTTTTTTAACACATTTCTTAATACACAGTTGATGATCCCATGTACAAATGGGGAAGAAATTGTAGTAGTATCTTCGGCATTTAGGTTTTTAAGCTCTTCTAGTAATATGTAAGCTTTCGTGCTGTGATGCCAACACAGTCTTCTTGGGGCTGGGTGCAATTGCTTGCAGTTTCAGTGGGGAAAAGGAAAGATAAGCCAGTATGAGACACAGTTATTGTCCCCCACTAAGAAGAAGCTGTAATTAGTGAATTATACAGAGGGAACTAAGAGTGCAAGGAAGCTTGGGTGTGACAGT
This sequence comes from Baryphthengus martii, assembly GCA_013396935.1. Taxonomy (NCBI): domain Eukaryota; kingdom Metazoa; phylum Chordata; class Aves; order Coraciiformes; family Momotidae; genus Baryphthengus; species Baryphthengus martii. The sequence continues at coordinate 44,514 of VWZK01002382.1, read as the reverse complement.
AAAGAAGTCCTTGTTAGCTAATGCTTTCCACATGCAACAACAACAAAAAATCTCTAAGCCGTTCCCATCCACCAGCACAAATACTGGGAGTAATGTTGGTTAGAAAAGAAGCTCAAGCCAAACCAAAGTGTTACGAAGACATCTGTGTGTCTAATGAAAAGTTACCAGACAGGAGAAAGGCACAAACCATACTGAATCAATTTAACCTCAGCCAAAAATATGCAGTGTAATTCACACCAGAGTCCGTGTTAAACAGGAGCATTTTAAATATAGTGGAGGCTCCAAGGGCTGTCTCCTTACAGGGCTAGCCTTTAAACAGTTACAGTATTTCATCTGCCAGCCCAAGAAACATTCACAGCAGAGAATCCATGTAGTGTATATCTCTATATATTCAGATTTACCATGGATGACTGAGGCAGTGGTGAGATATATATGTACATTTTGTATATGTGTCTCCTCCTATATCTGTATTTGTGCTAGTGATGGAGGACATGGCTGTGTGAGCTTCTGTCTCTGTTGTGCCATGTTTTTAAGTTACAGATTATTATATTTAGCAGTTTATGATTTTAAATCAAGTTCCAAGAGCTTTCTTTTATGGAACTGTCAAAACTTCCATGAGGATTAGATTGCCTTATGGTTAATGTACCAACTTGAGTTTTCAGAGGTCTCATCCCTGTTTAACTTTGTGCTTGATTCTTATTTATAAAATTACATGTTTCGTCATAGACATATTTTGCTGTTAATATACCTAAAGAACAAGGTTTGCTTCCACACAGTAAGTCCATACAGTCAGCTCAGGAAGCTTCTGGATCTTGTGTTTTATCTTGTCTCCAAGCTGGGCAGGTAGGATTTCAAAAGCTGTTGAGGTACAAAGTACCAACTGAAGTGCAATTGCCTGCAGCGACATCAAGGAATAGTCATGAAAGAGAAAATGTGGTTAAGCAATACCAAGACAAACCCACGTGGGGAATGTTTTTTTTATTTTATTTTTAAAGAAAAACGACGGCATCAGACAGCAGTCACTTTTCAGGGTATCAAGCATGCCGGGGGAATGTGTTGAGTGTTATTGTTTCTGCCTGCACAGCAGCATGGTACATACAGTCTTGGTGCAGAAACCTATTGTTGATCCAATCCACCTGCATCTTCTGTTCGTGAACTAAATGATGCAAATTGTGCACAGGCCTGCTTCTGGTGCTTAGCACAAGGATAAACTCAACTTGGAGGAATGGTAGATGCTTAAGTGTAGTATTTTCCTTGATGCCAGGTATATTGCTTTTTTACTTGTTTTTATCCAGTGATCCAGGAAGTTTTGGTTCCACAAAAAATAATAATAAAAAAAAAAAAAAATCACACAACAAACATCCTCCAAACTTTAATCTTTCTCCTTAAGGTAAATAAACTCAGCCCTCTTCAGCCTAAAATGACAGAGGAATGGAATGAGCAGCAAACATGAAATGTAACAGTTCACTAAGCAGGAGAGCAGACTCCTGGTGTTTGAGGTCTCTGAGAAGGCTGTGTCAAGTAGCAGATGTGGCTCTGGTGATCAGGGCTTGCTCTTGCTGGATTTAGAACAGTTAGAAAATTTCAGCTGTTTTAGTTAACTGTGAAAACGAAGTATCCCTTTTTTTTAATGTTTTATTCTGAATCTGAGCAAGAGAGGAAAATAAAATGTCCGTCTTCCAGCTAAATTTAAGGGCAGTTTGGCTTATGTCATAATAGGAAATATTTCCATCTTTCAGAAAAAATAAAAGAAAAATCAAAAGGGTTTCTCCTCTTCCCCAGACACTTGAAATTACTGCTCTTTTCACTTCTCTGAGTGCCTCAAATTTTGACATTGTTTTTATAATCTCTGGCCCCTTTCTTTGGCCCTCAGCGATATTCACTATTGTTTATCTAAGGCCTTCTTCACTCCGCTGAATATATGTTTTAAAGATTCAATTTTTTCCCCAGAAGTAGCTCTATTCTATTTTCTCCAAAAACTGGAAGGAAATTGTTTCTGAGGGGATATATGGCAGCTTGGATTGCAAAGGCTACCGGCATCTTTTTTCTCAAGCTACACACTACATAGCTGGTGACACTGTTATTGCTTCTGGTCTTTTCATTTCTGAAATTAACCATGTAACCAAAGGAAGCAGCTCATTTCATGGCTTTGCTGGAAAGCGAAGGAGCCAGGGACAGATATCCAGGCCTTTTTACTTTGTCTGCAAATTGATTTTAGCTCTTCCTGTGGACTTTGCAGCTGGCCTTTAGCATCTGGAATAGCATTTGCCGAGGAGTATCCAGTACAAATTAAGGCCTGTAAAAAGTTTGCTTTGGACACTCTCTTTGCAGGAGTAAATTTTACTCCCAGAAGCCCCTTGCAAGCATCTGAGCTCTATGCAGTAGCCCTTTGGGGGTATGTACTTTTAAAACTGAAGAAGATAGAGCTACCTAGAGGTGACATCAGAGACATGTCATAAATGCCTTTATTCATGGTTTGACACTCACAGGGCATCTAACAGCATTGTATTTTAATGATTTCAGACCTCAGAAGACCTATGGCGGTGTCTGAGTTTAAGCACTCCAGTTCTGAAAGTTTTATCCTAAGAGATTTGACAAAAGTGATGTCGCCATGTTGGTGATGGGAACAAACAAGAAACCTAGGAGTTTGGCTTTCTAAATGCCTTCCCTAAACATCAGTTACATTCCCTTTGTTCTCTTATAGTATAGCAGAATATGTCAGCCTAAAGGGTAATGGAAAAGTGCAGGGACTTCTACTGAATTTTGCTAAGAGGAATTATACCTTGGGAAATACAGTAGATTAAGCAGGTCTTTTTTTCCTCTCTTTTAAAGAGCATGATATCTGCTAACATCAAGGAAATCAAAATCACTATTTTTTTCCAGAGAAATAGAGTTCCTTAAATGTCGAGATGGGACGATGGAAAATGAGTAGGAAAAAAAAAAAAATAGAAAAAATCTAAAGGTCTGAAGACTTTTCCCCAGAAATATTTTTAAGTAATCAAATCCATCACCAGTAAGTCCACATCAGCTCTGTTTCCCATTGCTCTAAGGAGTCTGTGAAGTGAGATCAGCTGGGTAATGTTAAAAGCAGGAAGATGTCAGCCCTATAGTATGGATCTTCCTTATTGTCAATTCTCTTGTCTTGCAAAGCAGAAAGCCATGTGACATCTTTCTGGAGAGGAGGGAGTGTAGTTTCCTGTATTTAAACATAGGTGGTTCAGAAACCTCCCTCTGCAGTGGCACTTAGGAATTGGAAGCCCCTTTAAATACCAGTGCCTCAGAGGACTATTCAGTCTGCAAGCAGCAAACTAGTTAACTCTTCATTTTATTTTCACAGGCATCCTCTTTAACACCCTCCTTTGCACGTGCCACAGGGAAAGCTTTAAAAAATGGTTATTTTCACCCTTCCTTTTCTATCATTGCTCATACACTCATCATCCCTCCTAAATCTGGCACAAACCGTAAGTTACTAAGTCAAAGTGTCCAAAACCTCACGGTGTTCTGCAAGACTGGTCATTTCACTGACACGAGAGCAAATTTGTTCTGGTTTTGTTGCCTTATATGGATGCAGATTCAATGCTTCCCACCTGATTACACTTTACAGGTTTTACCTCTCTCCAAGGTAACCCTCCTGCCACCATCCCCACTAGTTCCCCCTGCGAGTTTCCATTGAGAAGCAGAGAATTCTTACTGTTAGTATTATTTACTGCTGAGACCAAGAGGCTGGTTAATTAACTTTCGGCTACAGGGACCCTATTTCAGTTTGAAGACCACTGGAAAATACTGCAGAATCTGTGAAAGTCCTGGAAAAGAACAGGACTGTTCTTGTTTGATCAGATAAACAAAGAATTTTGAATCCTTTCCTGTGAAACTAAAATTTTCTGGAGACGGATTTCATTCAATAAAACAAACCAAAACCAAAACAACAACAAAGAAAAAAACAACAAACAACAACAACAACAACAACAACAAAAACACAAAAAAAACAAACCAAAACAAAATAACCACCCTCCCAAAAAAAAAAAAAAAGGAAAATTCATCTTTAATTATTTTAAAAGTATCTTTTGTGATAATAGTACACTCAATAAGCAGGCTTTTCCATCTCTCCACAGCTCTTGATTAGTTTGGGTTATCAATACATCCTGATTATCTACATGGAATTGCTTCAGGAATTATCAGAGGTGACATTAAATTGATTAATCTAGTAAAGCTTTTCTTGCAATTAGATTAATCCCCTTTCCAATTACCTCAGCACTTGCCCACTCTTTTCTGTGGTGGAAAAGGAATAGCTGAGATGTTCTTGTGTGCTGGGGGGACTTTTTCCCCCTTTGCAGAGGAATTTATTTCAGAAATAGAAAATCACAATTCAGTGCTGCGTCTCCAGCAGTGAGAGGTCACCGCTTCCAGACCTTTCAATTAGAGGGGCAGAGAGTTGAAAAAGTACCAGCTCTAAGTCAAAGTTGTAGAACACAGACAAAGTTATCTTTTGACAAATCTGATTAAGTTACCTTGGTACAGCTGGTTCTTACGTGGGTTTGTTGCTGGTCATATGTAGTTTGAAGATGGTTTTTGTAGGAAAATTTCCCTATGGTATTTTTGATAATTTCCTCTTGGAAAATAGACTAAGCTCTGAGATTTCCAGAGCACTGTTTGTAAGATGATCATGGCTTCTTCATACCAGAGAATTTCTGCATTGACTCGCTGGTTTGTGATGCAGGAGGTTTCTGGATGCTTCCAGGACAATGATGCCATGTGGATTGCCCTTTTCTGACTCTCCTGTGCCACGTATAAAATATGGATACCAACTTTTTCCTTGTTTGTGTTCTTTAATCTGGTCCCTCTTGACAGTAAGTTCTTTGACTTCAGAGGAACTGTACTAACTTACACCAAAAGAAAGTCTGCCTTGGAAATGTTATTGATCTCTTTTTTCCAATTCTGTGGGTGAAGAACATCACAGAATCACAGAAATATTGAGGCTGGAAAAGACCTCTGAGATCATCAAGTCCAGGCTATGACCTAACACCACAACATCAACTAGACCATGGCACTAAGTGCCACATCCAACCTTTCCTTAAACACCTCCAGGGATGGTGACTCCACCACTTGTCTGGGCAGTCCATTCCAAATGATCACTCTTTCTGTGAGGAAGTGCTCCCTAATATCCAACCTAAACCTCCCCTGGCACAGCTTCAGGCTATGCCCTCTCGTCCTGTCACTAGTTACCTTGGAGAGGAGCCCAACCCCCACCTGACTACAACTTCCTTTCAGGTAGTTGTAGAGAGTGATGAGGTCTCCCCTGAGTCTCCTCTTTTCCAGGCTAAACAACTCCAGCTCCCTCAGCCTCTCCTCATAAGACTTTTCCTCCAGTCCCTTCACCAGCCTTGTTGCTAAGATCCGCTGAAATTAGAGACGAGGGTGGCTAGTTGGCTTGGTTAGAGCAGACTTCTTGTGAGATGCTCGTCTCTGAGGGAGAGGAACAAGCTGTTTAGCCACAACCCCATGCTGTGTGTCTCGTGTATAAAACAGGACCTGATAGAGTGAGATGCTTATCAGCTACAGCAGAAGAAGAGGAAGAGCAGTGGAAGCAGTAGGAGGGAATTTTCACAACAGCTTTAAAGGAAACATGTTTGAAATATAATAAAAATTCTCATTGGGCTAAAAAAAAAAAAAAAAAAGGAGGAAGAGAGAGAGAGGAAACTGCAACCAACTCTGGCTGTTGTATTGTCTTGTTAACAGTGTGTCACTGAATTCAGCAGAAGGAAGATTCTCCCACACATCTCCCCTCACACAAATGCAACTGCCACTACCTTCTGAGCTCTGAAGCACAGCTTTGATTTTGTGCAGCTCTGCCCCAGTTCTGTAACACACAGGAAGGAAAGGAAAGGGGGATTACCTAGCAGATTTTCTGGGGGAATGAAGGACACTGTTGCCAAGACAGGGTTAATCGCCATGACGATAGCACTTCCCCAGCTTCTTTCCTTTCTCTGTTATAAGGGCCCCCCCCTTTTCATGTCCTCCTCCCTTCACTGCATGTGTTGTGTTAATCTAATTTGTTCAGCTCAGTGGCTAAACAAATAACTGCAAACCTGGTGCTTATTCAGATGCATGGCAAAAGGGGGTACCTCTCTGAAATGGTATTTACTTGGTTATCTGGTGATACACAAGTTGTGTAAGAAAGGACAAGGCCTGGGACTTGAACAGGGGGAGAGCAAGGTGAGATAGAAGAGAAGAGACTCCCTAAGTGCTGACTGATTTTTTAACTGTGTTCTGCTGCAGTTCGGCAGATTGGACTGAACAAGGTTGGTCATTGGAGTGTAGTGTGGAAAGGCTGTAGAGGAAATCTACTTCTAAGGATTTCACCACAGTCTCAACAGAATGAAAAAAATTACTAAAGAAAAGGAGAAAGGTTTCCTGGGACCATGGGGTCCCAGAACAAGATCTTATAACATAATCTGCTCCAGGCAAGACCTGGGCCTCTGAGGAACTCTGTGAGATGTCTGACCCAATGAGGTGTTTGGCCTTTTCAATTTATTTCCTGACTTATAAATTCCACTTGTGCCCATGAATCCCATTTCCCTCTTTTTATGTGATATTTGAGTTCTCAGAAATCCTCAGGGATGCTCAGTCTTTCACAGCTAGGTCATTTGGTTGGCCTAAAATTTGAGTATCGACAATGAAAGGAAAAGGGAATTTATTCCCATAAAGTGTTCTTTACCTTAATTTCCAGAGAACATACCCTCTTAGATTTAGCTCAGAAATTCAGAAATAAGCTGCTGGATCCCAGCCTACACATGGTCCAAACAGCCTGTGGCCATATGTCTTCCCTATGTGTATCTTTTCTAAAGCATTAATATTGCCATTTGGATAGAGCAGATTACTCCCAGGAAACAAGGCAGAGAGAGTACATGAAGAGGGGAGTACTGGGCATTAAATGGAGCATCTACATGGAAGAGTTGTCTTGCAAGTTACTGAGCACCTTGAGCATCTAGTGCCAGTGTAGAGTGTGCAAGTAGCTCCTAATCAATTGAAGTCACTTCTTTCGATTTGTTTGATACAAGGATTTTCCCCAATGAACATGAATTTTCTGATAGATTCTATAGCATCGATTCTATTTTCAAACAGATTGGTAAACCATAATTGTAACCAGTTCATCCTCAGAATTCCAGTAAGTCTCCCAGTATGTTTGTGCTCCCTGAGGAGTGCAATCTGAGGAATAGGGCGCAAAACCCTGCAAGTGACCTACTCTACAACTTCAGCCTCCCCTACCTGCATTTTCTGTGCACCTGTTTTTCTTTCTAGCAATGTCTGCTTAGCTGATATGCTCAGGATGTGCATACACTGGAGTCCCAACAGGTGTTACAGCATGGTGTTATGTATTACGAGACGTAAATAGCAGATCACTGCTGCAAAATGCCAAATGTGCTGTTTTCTTTAACTTCACTGAGCAGAAGGAGCACCTATCAGCTCAGGACTGTTCAGATCTGTAAGCAAGGACTTTCTTAATTTTATGTTAATGTGAAGTCTTCTTCAGTTAAAAATGCTATCTTGCTAGAAACACTGCACGTGCGAGTTAAGATTCAATACCTCTCTGAGGACTAGGAGGTCCACACAATTACATCAGTCTTACATTTTAGCAACAAGATCATCCCCTCTGTGTCATTTTTGAGGGAAATCAACAAACTGCAAAGCTTTTGACTTTGAGATGTTTTTTTTTAGTGCCTGTGTTTTGTTTGTTGTTGGTTTAGGTGTTGGGGTTTTTTTTGTTTTGCTTTTTTAGTTTGTTTGGTTTTGTTTTTCTTTGTTTTGTTTTGAGTTTTTTTGTTGTTTGGTTTTTGGTGTTTTTTCGTTTGATTGGGGTTTTTTGTTTGGTTGTGTTTTTTTTCTGCCAGAATTATAGCTGTGCTTTCTGAGGTCCTATTTTTTTTCAAGTTAGAACTCTTTTCTGGGGGAAGAACCCTGAGATTACACTTCAGCAGTCCCTCTTTCTTCCTTTCAGCTCTGTTTTGTGTTGTGTTTTCATTCTTTTCCAGCGTTTCTCCAATTAATGATAGATTTGGGGAAGATACAAAAACTTCCTCTGCAAACCTCCTGCTCCCCGTCCTCTTTTGCAGCATGGGATTCTGTCATCTTTGGCTTCATATAGAGAGTGGTGACCAGAACATCAACATACTAATCTCAAAGCCCTGGGCCATTTTTCTTGCTGTTGCTAAAGAACACAGCCCCACTGGCTGCGCCCTGAAGCTCTTACAGCGAGGAACTGAATTCTGATACTCTCTTTCCTTCTCTTGCCCTTTTTTTTTTCCCCTACCTTATTTTATAATTATATTTATTTGAAATTGAATTTTAAAGGTTCAGTCCCTAAAGGCAGTGAGATGTAATTTCTGGTGGATATTAAAACTGTATAAAACTGCTCATATATCCCCCCATGAAGAACAGCTGGTACTCAGAGAAAAGGAGAGAGAAAGAGGCTGACTCTAACCTTGCCAGCTATGCAAAAAAACAATAATAATAAATAAAAAGTTATTATTTTCCCTTGGAAAAAAAAAAAAAAAAGAAAAAAAGCTGAAGTTACCTGAAGCATAAATGTTTGCTGTGCAGATTATAAACAGATATCCAACCATGTAATTTAAAGTAGTGCCACTGACTTCAGTGCCAGGACACTGCATCGTGCTGGTAAAAGGTCTGGCATGGAACAGCTCAAGATCTTACCATCTGAGTGTGCGGCTAAGGGACAGCCATCAAAACTGGGGCCTCGCTGTATTTTGTACAGTGGAATTAAAGACCACGTTTCTATCCTGGGTCCAGATTCTGTTGGCTTTATTTTTATTTCATCTTCTTTCTCAAAGAAGTACTGAAACAGAAGGATGTAGATAAAACTGTATTGTGTGCACGGATTTGGCAATAAGACCTGAAGATTTACATAGAACCAGAGAGAGAAAATAGACAAGAACGTGAACGACTGTGTATCATTTGAACTGGAGAACTGGGACACAGATAAATCAGTGGTGGTATTTATCTGACCTACCTTTAGGTCCATACAGTGTAGGCTTCCACCTTTCAGCTCCCTTCAATTTTAATGGAGAGACATGAAGGACAAATGGTGAGGTTTAGAGCATGACTCACATTGGCCTTGAGCAGATACCTGTGTTTAGTTGGATGAATGTAGTATAAGAAACAGGATAAGAAAGAAATCACTTCAGGAAAGACACAGGTGCTGGAACATTGAGGGTCCAGAGAATGGCAAAGAAGTTGATGAAAGCTCTGGAGAACACGTCTTATAAGGAGCAGTCAAGGGAACTGGGATTATTTAGCCTGGAGAAGAGGAGGCTGAAGGAAGAACTTATTGCTCCCTACAACTGCCTGAAAGGAGGTTGTAGTGAGATGGGTGTTGATCTCTTCTTCCAAGTAACTATCGATAGGACAAGAGATAATGGGCTTAGCTGAGGCAGGGGAGGTTTAGATTAGACTTTAGGGAAAAAATGTATGCCGAAAGAGTGGTGAGATATTGGAACACACTGCTCAGGGAGGTGGTGGAGTCACCATCCCTGGAGGTGTTCAAAAAACATGTAGACATGGCACTTCAGGATGTGGTTTAGTGATCATGTTAATGTCATGTGGGTGGTTACACTTGATGATCTTGGAGGTCTTTTCCAACCTTAAGTATTCTGTGATCCTATGAATTGTGCTCTAGTATGATGGGGCTCTTGGTTTCATCCGCAACGGTTGTGAAGAGAGCCATGGATGAGACATGTGCGGGGTGTACACTCTAATTCCTTACGATTAATTACATTAGCTGATCCATTCAGTGACCTATTCAGTGTTTCAGTGGCAGAGACAAGAAAGGAGGTCAGATCTCCTGAATGTGAGTCTTGTGTTTAACCTTCATACATTTGAATAATGGGAACAGTATTTTTTCTGGTTTGGAGCAGTGGATATAACATTTACCCTATACAGATGCATAGCTTTGGCTTTTTTCCTCATTTCTGTTGCTTTGCAGCTAAATTAATGAGGTTTAATTTGCAGGCAGCCACTGAGAAAGCAATAGAAAAGCAAGAGTGGCCTGAGCAGCCAGGTACCCCATTAGTGTAAGCACTGAAACATCTCCACTGGTGCTACTGGGCCAGGGGGGCTGTGAACGTGACTTGGAAAGGACAGATTCCTAGAGGGCTGTGCAGAGGGCTACTTGCCTGATCAATAATTCATTAGGTACAATTTGCAAATAACTGAGTGGAAAATATCCTTTCTTTTCTTGTAATCACTCCAACTAATCTGCTGATCCAGAGAACAGACAGCTTGCCAGGGAATGTTATCTCACACTCCCCATGTGTAGGAGGAAGAGGTCAGGCTTCTTTTTTAAGTCTCACTTCACAGACTTTGGACGGATTTTGGTCCAGGAGGTGTTGTCTGAGCCACTCATTTGTCTTCAACCAGAGCCTGATCTCCTTGACAAACTACTCTCAAGTCACCGTCCTGAGTATCATGCATCTATTTTTTTTGTATCTCAGCTTTTAACTCTTGTACAGAGCACTGTAGATGCATCATATTCAACTCAATGCAACCATAAATGAGGTATTAACAGGTGTAAAATTCAAATATGGTGAAGGAACAGTCTGCTTAGTGTAGTGGATGAGGGTATACTCTGCTACCAGTCAACTCTAAGGCTGTAGTCACATCTCTTAGCTCCTGTTTCACCTTTCCCTTGCTTCATCTATTTCAGCTCTACGTTCTTGGACACCACAGCTCAGCTACCACTACCAGCATGATGATCTGCCCCATGTTAGCCAGAAATAGTATAAGTCACTTCCTCGTCCACATACATGTATATTTCCTTCTTAAAATGTCAATATTCTACAGAAACTCGTCTGTTTTCAGACCGGTATTGTAGAATTTCGTTACTGTAAGACAAAAGAAAGGAGGGTGAAGGAAACCTTTACCAGCAAGCTCTAGCAGAAAGGAAGGAAGGAACAGGGTTTTTGTAGCTCAGTGTTGAAGACAAGTGCTCAGCTTTTGGCCATTAAGGTGATAGTCCCAAATGAGATCAGAGGAGCAGTAGGATCTTCTGGGGAAGATGTCTTTCCTGACTTTTATGTGGTTACTTTTTGCCACGAAATCTCTGTAACAGAGAACAATCCATTGTTTTGGTACATCAATACTTCTGGCCCAGCAATGTTACTTCTTGCCCTGCCTTGTAAGGAGGGAGTTGATTTAAATTTGTGTGCGGTAGCGTCCCTCTAACCTGACACAGCTGTAAACAGCAGCTTGTGACATCCTTCACCCTTCCCAAGTCCCCTGAGAGAGCTGGTTTCTTTCTCCATCGTTGAGGTCAGATTGGAATGCACAAGAAGTGTGAAATTTCATCTCTCATCCTCTACTACCAAACAGTAAGATTGAATAGTGTAAAATATACTTGTATTTAAATACCTGTGTCTATTTCCATACACATGAGCAAGTGTGTGGTGATACAGATGAGGCACCATTTGCCCCTTTGGATTCTGGTCTCCTGACCTTCTTTTCCATTGCATTGACCTATAAATACACAGTATTATTTAATCAGAAATACATAAGGAGAACATAATTTTCAGCATCAATTACGTTACTAAGAAATCAACTTGCTTCTTTATTCTCTTTGTTTTCCTGGAGAAGTTATAAATTAAATCTGAGTTAGTTTTTCTGAGAAATCTTGCCACGATACAGAACTCACAGTGACCTAAAGCAGCTCACATCGGTTTGAACTCTGCAGCCCCCGGTAGAAAACGTTTAATTACCTTTTGCCAAAAGCTGATCTGTTATATCCTGCGGTTCTTGGGGGTCTCTTGGACTCCCTCTGGTGGCTAATCTACCACGATGAGAAAAGAGGGAAAATAAGTTTACTCGGTGCAAAACATCTGGGTGCTATTTGTGCTGCCGCTGTGGTTTGCATCAATCTCTCTTACTGTTTCCTAGGGCTGTGTCATCTTCTCTCTGCCTAGTGCTTTCCAGCTGAAACTCAGTAAGGGTGTGATCAGCTCAAGGTATTTTAACGCCTGGTTAGTGGAAATAACAAACCTAATCCTCAATTCCCCATGGCATTAAAAAATAAAGAAATAAATGTCAACACGCACACAAACACCCAGATGTTTGCATCAGTGCCTGGGGAAATCAGCTGGGTAGTAAAGCTGTAAGGTGGGACTCCAGGTTAGTCTTGCACTGTGCAATCTCTCACTGTTGTTGTCCGCAGCGAGATACTCTTGTGGCTCTAAGGTTTAAACTCCAAATGGAGGGTGTTATCCAGGTACTCAGAGAAGCTGAGAATTTATCTTGAATAAGGTTACAGACAAATACATTATTTTTTCTTGTTTTCTTGTTTTATTTTGCAGAAAGCAACTTTCTACATGAAAACGAAAAACAATGTGTTATTTACAGCACAGCTGTTTTGCTTTGATATTTTGCTCTCCCAGTTTTTAAGTCAGCTTTTTTTTTTATTTTATTTTACTTACTTGTTTTGTTGTTTTTTTGACTTTTTTGCTTTTTGTGGCTAGTTTCATATGAAACTGGATGCAGTTTTCTATCAAACCCTTTCTTCATTCGGTGGCTAAGCTCAGATGCTGAAGGATCTGTCTTGAACCTGGTCTCAAAGCCAGTATATTCAGACAGAGATTAAAATATTGTGGTAATAGTTTCTTTTCTTCAGATCTATGAATGCCAGCCCAGTCTCATGTGTGATAGGAGCCTTTGTGCATCCCAGAAACTAGGATAAGTTTTCCTGGCACAGACACAGATGCAACACTAAATCTGTTCACGGTACACGGACAGCCAAAGCCTCCCTCCATGAGCACAACGAGCTCTCAAGCTGGCTGGAGTAGCTTCATCTGTATCGTGGTGAGGATCAGGGTTCTTCTACTGGTACTGTTGTCCACAGAAGTCTACAGCACAAACCAAGCCTTTTCCACTTGCAGTATATGCATCCCCCACTTGAGCTGAGTTTCAGGGATGAGATATATTTGAATGTCTAAAAGATAGATGTTTAAATCTGAGCTGATTATCTCCACCCTTTCTGTGGTCAATGGGGGGAGTTAATGGCCTGTCTGTCCTTAAAATAATCATCTTAAATGCTTGAGTCCAATAACAATTCATTCAAAATGAGTTGTCTGTAATGAGATGACTATCTGAAATTCAGATGGCAAAGGTTTAGATGTCTATATCAGAGTATCACAGAGGGGTCCAATGCTTGCATTTAGGAATAGAGTGACTTTTGCTTTTTAGTTCAGGACGAAGGGGTAATTTGACACGTGCATTATTTCATTAAATCTGCTATGTGTTGACAGAATTTGGCATTATGTGATCCATCCTTTCCTGACAGTATGAGCTGGTAAAATGACGTGTGTTCCTGCACAACAACGTGGAGGAAGGGAACTGCTCAGAATGCAGCTCCCTTAATGATTCATTCAGCAAGTCTGTAACAACACCTTAAGTGTCCAGGAAAGGTAGCATCCTGTTAAAAGGGACTACCGTAACCCACAGGGGACCCTACAGGGCACTTGAGTCTAGGTCCCAGAGTAATACACTCAAGAAACAGACGCAGCATCTTGAATCAATGCTATAAAAGTGGTCACGCTACACAGTTAATCGTATGTACTAAAAGAAATGTTTAGAGGTGTTGCTTTTGCATATCAACTTCTCTACACAAGTCCATCTTGTAACAGTGCAAAAATTGCTTTATTTTTTTCCTTTCTTTCTTTTATTTTCCAAAAGCAGGGAAACAATCACTCTGCAAGTGAGTTCACATATATTTTAAGTGATCTCTTTCAAGATCAAAGCCCCCCAAAGAACTTCCTGGAAGGCATTGGGAGATACAGCAATGGCTCAACAACACTAGTAGTCCAGGCAATGAGGCTTTGTTGTGTTATTACAGGGAATACTGTTTTCCTCCATTAGCAGAGATACTGAAATAGGTCTCCATTAATGTGCTTTGGCCACTCTTCATGGTAGTTGGTGCCATTATACTAATTCATATCATTCAATGATCTGGTCTGCTGGCTATGCTGAAAATGACTCCTTATGGGTTTGATCTGAAGCTCCTGAAGACAGAGGGAGTCACTCCATTTGCTTCAGTGGGCCTTGAATCAGGCCTTCATTAAGGTGTAGCTCATGATAAGCAAAGCAGAAAATACCTAGCTAAGATCAGCTCTCGCTTAGCATGAAGCAGGAGTATGTGCAAGAAGGGAAGTTGGGATGGGGGTTGAGGTTCACATCCTCAATTATTAATACTGATGATGTGGTGTCCTTTCTGCTGTCACAACAAACTCTACAACAGGGTGATCCTCTTGCAGGGAATAACCTCCCACAGGTCAAGGAAAAAATGCTAGAGGGATGGTGGAGACGGAAACCTTGCATTCATAATCTCTAGACAGAGAAATATGTTTCTACTTAACTCAGAGTGAACAATTAAAGCTTTGGAGTCAGATGGAAATGCTTCTTACAGTGGTTCCTGGTTGCTGACCAGTTGATGGATTACTAATAGCCAGCATAGCGTGCTGTTTACCGTACACAAACTTCCCTCCTTCTCAGAGGGAGGGACGAGGAGGACCAGGGAACAAACCCAGCTCTGTGTACCGAAGATCTGCATTACAATTGTCCAGATACATGGAAATGCCAAAATTGCACATGTAGATGCAATCCCTGGGAGCAGACCTCAGGAGTGGAGGCAGCTGTATAGAGCAGCCACCCTCTTCACCCCACTGTCTGCTACATGGCAGACCTGGTCTAGCGAATTTTAAAGCATCTGCTACCTTCAGAGACAGAGACGTGAGGGAATTATTTTTCCCTGGTTTCATTTACTTTTTGTTGTTTGTTTTTTTTTTCTTGAAGGCGCTGAAAAAGGTTTGCCTTGATACTCACTGTCAAGTCATTCCTAGTGGATTTTCCTTGTTGCACATGCCAGCATGTGAGGTGGCTTTACATACCTCCCTATTAGAGAAATGCAGGGCATCTCTTTGGTGGCTTGGGCTAAATCAAGAAAAAGGAGCCCAGTCTTTTCCTGCATAGTTATCAGAAAACAGATGGTGGACAAAATACTTCTGTTTGAAGAGTCACTGTGTGATGCTTGGCCTGTTCTGCTGAGTGAGGGATACAGAGGATACTTATTCAGTCTGAAAATTACTGGCTCAAATTCTGCTATCAGGGAATCAAAATAGTAATCATTATTTCTAGTCCATTCTGACTTGAAACACAGCACTCAGGACCCATAACTTGTGGACATTAGAGATGTGAGATCATAGTATACTCTCTGTGCAAGGTTCTTAAGATCATTTTTTTACCAGATTTCCTTCCTGCCCTTTTGCATCCTTACTCCAACTGAGGCTGCAACATTCTATCTCTTTTCAGTCACCAAAAGGCTTACGTCTTCCCTAGTCTGGTCAGAAATACTTGTCAGTCTTTTAACAGATCTGACTTAGCTACAAATCTTTAACGCTATCCTCCAAAGTGAGACAGTCATGGCCTTAAGCTCTCTTGCATTCATTTCATTACACCTCCTATTATGGAGGCAAATGCAAGGCTCTTTAGGTACCTTTAGGATGAGCATCAGTACTGATTCAGGCATGCAATTAATGTGGGTTACTTCGAAGTATTTAATTGCATCTTTGGAAAAGTGTTTATGTGTATCCCACATACTCCCAGCCAAGGCAGGATTCAATAGCCCCAGCCAACCTTCTTGTCCTTCTGAGTTGTGCTCATGTGCTGAAAGCCACAGGCCATCCAGCATCTCAACTAGTTTGGGTGAGCAGAGACTGCAAGTGTGACTGAACCCGTGGAGATGGAAAAGTCAAGACCTTCCCAAGGATCCCTGTAGACCAGTAAAATATGGGCACAGGCTTGAGCACTCACAAGCAGGTGACCCTGCTTGAGCAGAGCAGTTGGACAAGATGATCTCTAGGGATTGCTTCCAACCTCAGCCGTTCTGTGATTATGCGGCAAGGGTCTGCCCATGCTGTTTTGCTGTTAGCACGCTCCATGACGTGTTTTGGTGCCATGTTAATTAGTACTCTGCCACAGTCCCTAGGTACAGCCTAGGGGACAGCACAGACTGTTTCAGACAAGCGAGTCTCAGCCCACCCAGTTCTGGGGAGAAGGTAGGGAATTTAACCACACACATGCAAGGCTTTCGTGCCTAAAGGGTCAAAGAACGAGCCACAAATTAGTTTATTAGCATAGATATACGGGAACCTAGAAAAATAGGCTTAAATGGTTTTTACTGGCTCATTTCTTCCTAAAGCCAGGAATTCAGATTGTGAAGAAGTACAAGTGGGTATACAGTCTTGCATAAAGTCACTGAACGTGCCCTTGACTTGCATGTGGGCTGAGTTATATCAAGGAATGTACAGAAAGTAGATAGAGCTCAAGGCAGAAAGTTTTTTACTATTGTTAAAGCCCATTTCAAAGGATCTGGAGAAAAAGAATTTGTCCTGTAACAAACCTTGTAACGGCAGTGGGAAGCTGGAGACCTTCCATGTGCCTCTGCGCAGAGGAAGGCAAAGGAAAGGCTTATCAGGTGCTTGGAATTCTGGTCCTGAAGAGTGTCTGCATAACTTGGCTCTTTCTCCCCTGTGCAACTCTGTCACTCTACACATCCAGATAGAAAGTGGTTTATCCACTGTGTGCCCTCCTCTCCCTCTTTCTGGGGCAAACATATGTACATTTACATGCTCTGCTTTCCTGCATCCTCCTCACAGCCCCTGCCCTCTCTCACACCCACACACTGTAAAAATCTGCCTCAGATCCAGTTAGTAAAAGGTGACTTTTTCCTGCCATCTGGGTGTTTGGTGGCACAGATTCTCTTGGCCTGCCTACACACACTCGCGGGTGCATTACGCCCTCCTCTTTCCCCTTCCTCCTTCTCTCCCCCTCCCACGAGCTGGCAGCAAAAACAAAAGGGAAAGCTTCAAAACCACAGTGTCAGCTGCCTGTGTCAGTGTGGGTTGAGAGGACGGATCACAGCACGCTCATCTCCCAATAGGCAAAGCGGACTGTATTTCAATAAATTTACATACTACAGAAGACTGTGTAAGAGATTGCTTTGGGGAGTTCTCTGCTGAGTTGCTCTGGGGACACCGAGCCCTTGACTTGCTCGAGAAGGGTTTGATGCCACCTGCTCTAAAACTCTCATGTTCTCCATATCCTTTTCATTTCAATGCTGATGTCCGTTGTTTGCTTCACAGCATATTATTTTTTTTCCCCCCAGTTTGAATGAAAGCCCATTGATTAATAGATCTGGAAATGCTGGCTGTGGGCTTACTCTCAGGGAAAAGAAACGCTGGCTTTCCTCTGTTTAGCTTCGGTACGCACCTTGCTCCTGACCTGCACGTACAAATCATGACTTGTCTTGAATGGATCCCTGAATCTCCTTGCCTTTCTTTAATCTTTTGCTTTTCTTCTGATTAAATTCAGTGGAAATATTCTAATTTAGGAAAACAATCTGTGAAAAATATAAGGTTTCACTGAAAACAGCATTTACGTGTTCATTTCACTTTTCTTGAACATTATGTATAATTTTTTTCCTGTGAAAAGATAATACTGAAACACTTTTTGCAACTGGCTGTTCAGTACAGATTATATCTTTTTGTTCAGAAGAGAAGTAGAAAATTTCCTTAGACATTTCTGCATTTAAACATTTCTGAATTGCATATTTCCACAAGACATCAGTTGTTGTTGCTTTTTTTTTTGCTTTTTTTTTTTTTTTCTGGCTTCAAGAGAAGGGGCAGCTGTAGAAACAGCAGAATTTCCTGTGCATTTTGAATCCTTGTACCCCTCATGAAAGGTAGCTCAGAAAAGACCATGACTACATAGTCTGCTGAAGTCAAAGTCACCTCTAGGCATAAGATAGTCCTTCATAGGGTTTCTATACACTCAGACTGATGTCATGGAAAAGCCATCCTGCCATACATTTCAAGCAGACGAAGACATCTTTTTCACCTGGTGACTATCTTGGAATTTAGAGCTAGGAGGAGAAGGTCAGTTTGAGGAACGTGAAGAGAGAGGAGCTAGTCAACACTTCATACACGTGATGTTGACATGAAAGAAGTGGCTCCAAGCTCCTCTTTTTTCACGAGCTTTCTGTGTGTCGAGTCAATTAGCCTCCCCATGGCTCCGTTCCCGGTCCATATGATGAGAATATAGCACGCATAGCGGAGCAGTGAAGCGAAGTGCGTGAATGCTGGTGAGATGTGCCATAGGAAAGGGAATGGATGCGTTGCTAAGAGTAGGTAAAACAGGGGTGACTGGCAAAGTAACACATGAAATCCACCTCCAAACAGAAGTAGTGACCTGCTGCTTCGGTGCTTACGTGTCTCTGGAAGTGCATCATGAGCTCGATCCATGAGAGGGCAAGGCCTGGAGCAGAAGGTTCCGAACTGGGTCATTTTAACACTTCCTGACAGAGGAACATCCATTTAATGCAGAGAGGGAACAGCTGAGCAGCCACATTCGGAGAGAAACACCATAATCTATTATGGGGCTTGGGCCACCATTGATCAATATAGCAAAGTCAATAACAGCTTTTGATTCCAGCATATTAGGCTGACTGTTAGGTTCATGTTTATTGGAAGTTTTTATAAATATGTCAGGCATTTGACTTGAAGGAAAGAGAACACAAGTCAAAACTCTAGATGGAAGGCTGATTTTTCTTTTTTTCTTCCTCAGGATTGCATTTACAGAACTGCACAGATTTTTGAAGTAAAATGCCTACCTTTCTGTATACAGAAATGTAAATAAAATTAATTAAATTTGATTTTTCAGTTAAAGAGAATGAGGATTATCTGAGAGCTAAGCTTGTAATGACCAAAGCCTCATAATATGTCTCATATTTTTCCCCTGAACCTTCCATCTCTGTAAATCAACTGATTCCATTAGTTTCTCCAACTCTGCTTGAAAAGAAAAAGATACAGATCCAAAATACTTTAGGCATTCCACATAACATCAAAGAAATCTTGAAACTTTGACATGAATTTATTTTAAATTTCCAGACAACTTGAAGACTGTTATATAAATAATAATTCAGTTAAAATACTAAAATGTACTTTAAAAGAAGAAACTTAGAATCCTTTTTTAAAATCCATCATGTAATTTTCTATCTCTCAGTTTTTAAATAGTGAAGTTAGAATATTTGGACTGCAAAA
>VWZK01002382.1:9321-22488 GCA_013396935.1 Baryphthengus martii | reverse complement strand
TGTCCAGTTCATCTTCTTAAGAAATCCTTCTCTCAGTGTCTGTTAGTCTTCCTTTCTGCCTTGTCCCCAGCTGTACCCTTTGAACTTGTTAGACAGTTTCAATTAATGTGAAGTTCTGACCAGCTTTGTGAAACGAGGCTCCTGAGTCAAGAAAATTCTGTCTCTTTTACTACCCTACTTTGTGAAAGAGATGCCTTAGTAGACTGTGGAGAATGCCCACCACCTCTCACACTTGAAATAGGATTTCACAAGAAGTCAAAGTGCATTGCTTTTCTTGCAGACAGAATTACTCACATTTGGAGGTGGGTGGGTGTTGCTTTTCTTTATGCTACAGAAGAAGTTAAAAGTTGTTGCCTAAAAAGGTCCATATCTACTCTGTTTCATCAGTACTCATCTTACTCCTTTTCTAACCCTCTGAGCTCTAGCAGATCATGGAGGGGGGGGAGGAAAAGGGGCTCTCAGGGAAGTCTGTGTAGTTCAGCAAGGTATCTACAGTTGAGAACTAACCTCAAGACAAATCATGGAAAGTCTAAATGCTTTGAGGAGGGCATCTGCTCCAGGGAATCACAACTTAGAATTCATTGATAAATGTGTATAGTGAATACACATCTGACCTAATTGTCTTGACTCTATGCACAGTCAGTGGAGAGAAATAGGCAATTCCAGAGAGTGATTCTCTTGACATCTATGTTTGAATTATATGGATCATGCTCTAGAATTTCTCTAATTCTCTCAGGTTGGGAAGGTGACCTAGATGACTATCTCATATGTAAATGCCACCACTGTAAATTACTAAATCTAAATTACTGAATCTACTCCCAGTGTTCTGATGAAGATATGCCAGTATTGAGTAGCTTCTGGCTATTTATGTTTTATAAGAGCCTGAGATCACAGACTTATATGTTAGAAAAGTGTTCTCTTCCCAAGATTGTTTCTGTCTGAAGAAACAAGCCAAACAAAAGAACATGCCCATTCAACAAATATGACTTAACTTAGATGTCTTGCCCAGTGTGACTTTGAAATTTTGCTACAGAATTGTTAGTAACACTGAAGTATCCTGAATCTTATTCTAGTACCTTACCCTTAAAATTATCTCTTTTCTCTAGTTTAAAACATGTTATTTTAGGAGCTTGATGTCAGAATCATTTAAATTTAAGTTTGCTCACATTGCTGGACAGGTTATAGACCATGATGGCTCTAAGAGGTGCTGAGTTTATTCTCTTCTCTAGTCAGAGGAGAGCTTTGCCAGGGCAGAAGTCACACTGCAAATGCCAAGTTCCCATCTAATTAGGCTATGGTGCTGAATCTGCCAGTCCCAACTTGTGTCGGTCACCTCCTCCTGCACTGATCTGCTGTGAAGGATCACTTCTCTCCTTTCTCATTCTTCCTTAAAGAAAAAAAAAAATTATTATTAGGTTTTGAGGGCCTAAAACTGTTGCTGCCTTTGCATTGCTAAAAATAATGTAAATCAGTGTCAAGGGACCACTTGTATTTTGGCTGCATTAGCAGCAAAAGGGGAAAACTCATCCGTGCATAGATCTTAAAAACTAGGATGCTATGCCTATAGCCTCTCACAAAGCTGAGAAATCCATAAAAAAAGTCACTTTTTATTTTCTTTCTTCTTGCTTTTTCTCTATGGTAAATTATTCTGCCTTAACACAGCTCTCATTCACACTTTTCACCAGGCTTATAATATAGCAAACAGGACCACCTCATTCTGACTACTCTTCTAGAGTTAGATATGAGGCAATTATAGGAACAGAAATGAAGGATTTTAATTCTTCTTTGAATTCTGATTTCACACTCATAGCTTACAATCTTAGGTATAGAAGGCAGTGGTACACCAGCCAGCAATAAGTGCAGGAGGGATAAGCTGTGATTATAGACATATAAAGAGGAGTATCAGAGAGGCATGTTGAGGAGTGGTAGAGGCAGAAGAGAGTCAACCAGCATCACCAGCACGTGAAGAGTTAAATACAGGTCCATTCATTTCAGACTTGACCTCTTCAACCTACTGCATTTTATCCATAGCTGATGTGGCCATTGAAATTCACCTGGGATTGCTGAAAGACTCTTCTAGGCATCATCTTTATAGAGTCATTTGTAAACACACGTTTAAAAATTTCACACTGATAATGATTCCCTTGACAAGCTGCTTGCTAAGGCAGCAGAGGATACTTATCCAACCCTCTATCCAACTCCATCCTCATCCTCAGATGATATTATTGACATTCAGGATCAAATCTGACCCATGATCTGGGTCTACTAGAGCCAACAGTTAAACTAGGTTCTCCACTGCTGCAATACTGACATAAAGAAATGAATATGTTTAGTACATATATGCGTATCTAGCCATTAAAGTGCAGAAAGTGCTCTCTCACGCACAAGTTGGAAATGAAGGAACAGTGGTACTGAAAAGCTACAGTCACTGAAGGTCAGATAGTCAAAAACTGGAAGAAGCAAGAAAAATGCTCAAGTTGTCCCAACTCCCTGCCCTGTGTCTTACCTTACAAGGCAGACTTACTGGCTTAATTTAGAGAGTAAAGCCACTCACAGAGCTTCCTAGAGTTTCTGAATATCTTCTCTCATGGCTCCTTGAACATCCCCCCTTTGTCCTTTTTTTATTCAAACACACAGGCCGTAAATCTGTTTAAGTAACATGATAATGACCAACAGAATGGTTATGATGTCACTAAAATGAGCTATATATAACCAACCTAGTGTATTAGTGGGAGCAGACAAGACAAGGAGATGGGATAAAAGAGAGGGAGGAAAATGCTTGGAGTTAAATACAAATGTTTATTAGCTACATGCTCAGAGACACCACTTGAAAGGTAGTTGTTCTGTTCTCTTGCAATTCTGTTGCCCCTTCACCTTCTGTTGCTGATGTATTAGAAGTTTAATTTTGATAGGAGAAGTATTCCCTTTCCTCCCTTCCCCTTTTTGGTTTATACTAGAGACTTACACAGTCTGATCTATTTCACTGACATAGCACTATGGAGATTCTGCTAAGAGATATTAAAGTCAGGTATTATCAGCTCAATAGTGTAATATTATTTCCATCTCATCCTCAATAGAGTGTCCACGTAGTGACATGCTGCCAAAGTGAAATGAGTGAATAAACTTGGAGAGTTTCATTTCACACTGAGCACTGGAAATTAAATAAATGAAGGAGAGAGTGATCCAATGAAAAATAGAAAGAGACATGGGATCTGGGAGGGTTGCTTTCTCTCCTTTTCTGGAGATTGACCTAGTGATGGCATAGATTTGGTTTGTGTCTGGAGGGCACAAGGCAGGAGCTGAAATTTTTCTCACATGGTGGAAGTTGTCCTGTTATGTAGGTGAATTAATAAGTAAAAAGTAATAGCCCTGCTCCTACTGTAAACCATCACTTGAAAGATCCTAATTTGGTTGAAGTGAAACAAAACCATACCAAACCCTAGACACAATCCCCCAGGTACTGCCAATGGGGGTTAAAGCCCAGTTCTTTCTCTGGTAAGACTGTGAAATTTATTAATGTTTTCCAGACCCTTCCAAACATTGTAAGGGTGAGGTCTCACTCATTTTTTTTTTTAGTGAGACATTGGCTGATAACCTCAGTTGAAGAATGGTTGTGATAATTTTGTTATCTCAATCTTCTCATGGGACAAATAGGATCATACTGCCATGGAGATTCCTAAGCAGCTCTGATTTAATCTAAAATTATAAATCTGGCTTCAAGGGAAAGGAAGACTATATGATCACTGTCTGTGTCAACTTTTGAACTCTGAGTTGATTTCATATAAATTAAGCAGTGGGATTAAAAAAAAACACAAATATATTCTATTCTAACATGAATTTTGGCAACAGGTAGAATGGTGGGGAAAAGACAATACCAGTGCTTTCACTGAAGAACAACTAATTTGTCTTGTCCTTTATTAGAATTCAGAGAATCCAGTGACGAGCAAGCCATTGACAAACATTAATTTCTTGAAGATTGAAATTACTTGTCTCTGCTTAGGAACCAGGCTGAAATACTGAGGAAGGAGCTTCTGGTTCTCTCTGTTATGTCAATAAATGGAAGTACACTACAAAAAATAAGCAGCATTGACAGTCAACATTTTGCTAATGGCCTGTACTGTACACATCAGATTTCATGGGCCTCTAGGCAGCACCTTCAGTTTGGCTTTGCATATGTACTTGATTATGTATTGTGATGGATGTAGGCTGAAGACTCTCACTTCAAAGCATTTCCAACCTGTTCTCCTCTTCCATCGCGCTCGATACAACTCCCACAACCCATTAGAGTAAGTTGTCCCTGGTTCAGGTTGCTGTGCACAGCCAGAATCAAGGCAAGCCAGTCTCATTTTCCTCTTGTTTTTCACAGTCCAGTCTGTGCACCTGCTGTCTTCAGTTGGAAAAGCTCATCTATCTGCAGACCCTAAACTTGCTGCTTCAACTGAAACCTGGCAGGAGTAACTCATTAAAGATGCATCTAGTGGAGCCCGTACCCAGAGAGGTGCCAATTGGTGCTTCATCCATTGCCTATAGGTCTTGAACTTCAGCCAGGCAGGGAAACCAGCAGAGAAAGGACCCTCTTATCTGATTAAGTCTTCATGAGTTGCTCTACAAGCTTCAGATAAGAAAGCCTTGCTCTTGTAACACATCCAAAATTAAGTAAACAAAGTGTTCAACTACACATAGACTTTTGCATCTTGGGTTCCCTTGAGGTAATTTAGATTCATATTTTCATTTTGTCACAGATGTAGAACCAGTGACTCTCTCAAACTGCTTCCCAAGTCCCATGTGAAACTGGCCTTTGCTTCATTTTCGTTTGATTGCAGGAGATGAAGCAGAGACAAAAGCAAAGCTGTGTGTGCATGAGTATGATGGTCCTGGGTTGCAAAGATCCAAGCTTTTTAGAGGAGCAGTTAGACATAAAATATTCTTTTGTCTTATAGTGACCTCCTACAGTTGCTTTCAAATTAATTATGTTTAGAAAGTAAAATAAGATTTCTTTTAAATAGGAGTCTAGATAGCTAGAGGGTCCATTAGCAGTCCCATATAAGTGTTTATTCCTCTCCTGGTCAGGTAATCCTCTGTTTCTACAGCATATCAGGCTTGTTTCTTTGAGCCTTATTTTGACTACAGAGAAAGAGTTCTACCCGATGACAGATTTTTGAAGATTGAACATGATTTAACAATAGTTAGAATTATGCTATGGTCTTCATAGTTACTGGCCGCTGGAGGTGAGAGGGGAAGATGACTCCACACTCGTGAGAGAGACTCGATGTAGTCTTGTGTCCTACTAAATTTTCCTAGGGGAGACGAAAGCTTATTGCCTGTTCTTGTTGTTTGGTGTAGAAGAGTTTGAATCTGTGCCTTCAGTCTGCTTAAATGAGTCCCCCAAACGACAGAGCTTTCATGTCTGCACCCCATTTCCCTACAAATATTTAATTATTCACACAAGACGAAACACTTCCAACTGTAAGGACTGACAGGTTAAGGTACACAGGATGTTAAAGTCTCAGGCACAAGTTTGTATTTTGTTTGCTTTTGAGGCTTGAACCCAGGGATCTAACGTGAGTAGCTTAACTGCCTGTCTGTTCAAGGTCTCTTTGACTATCATCCATTTATTATGGAATGAATAAAAGCAAACTAGGCATCAGATACCAAATGCAATCCTAGGGGATTTCAAAAAAAAACCAATACTTGACCACTTTTAGAAATTTTTGGTTTTCTTCTCTGATATTTAGAAGAATATAAGGACAATCTGTTTGCTTTTTATTCAATCATATTGACCATGACAGATAATTAAAACTGCTGCTGGATTCTGTAACAAAGACTTTAAAATACATGCATACATCTTGCTTTATAGAATATAAACGGACTTTAATAATTTATATCTCTAGAACTGTGGTTTTATTTGTGTTAAACTCTTTAAATTCCGAAAGGACATTTTCTTAAATTGAAATTCTGTTATATTTTACAGATATTTTCTAAAAGGTTAAAGGACAAATTGCAAGGGTTTAAACCGTTCAAGTCTATGGAGATCTGCCAATGGGAGCTATTTTTGTGTTACTAGAGCTTGTCCTAGAATAAGAAGGGCTAGAATAAGACTCAGTGACTTAGGTCATTTTTGTTGCCTGCTGCATTATTGATGCAGGGCTGGGAAATAGTACGGAAGAAGTGGGGAGTTAAATAGGGATGTATCAGTTGGTCCTGATCCCTTACAGTCTGTCTTTCCATCTAGGACTTTTATCATCAGTCAAATACTTTCAAAGGCTTTCAGAGCTCTTTTCAAGGACACCGTACCAATGGCTAGTTTAACATAAAATAATATATATACTACTATTGTCCAGCACTTTTAGTAAACTTCTGGAATCACAGTACTTCTAGGAAGTCATTGGGTAAACTTAACTATATTTCATCTTGCAGATGAACCAAACACATATTTTCATGCTGACAAAACCCGTTGCAATTGATGATCTGCTGGTGCTCAGAGAAGTACCTCTTTCTCCAGAGTGAGAATTCTTCTAGATCTTGGGAACGTCAGAGGAGGTGGTGACTGCAAACACCTTGCCCTTGATCCCAGTAAGGCAAGATGTCCAGATAGCTGGCTTGGGAAAACTGAGGATCATTACCCAGGGCTGTGCTGAGCAGAAGTGGGAGAGAGTCCCACATTTCACTGGACTCATAGAATTCGAATGCAATGCAACTCTAAAACAAAACATCAATGGAGAAACAAGTAATAATTTAAAACAAAATGGAGCTGAAAACACAGAACCCCCTCAAAAATCACTTCTCCAAAAATAATTTGTTTACAAGGTGAGTTGGACATTGGTAGGCGGGATCAGGGTGGTTTGAAGAAGAGTCTGCTGCCAGTTGTTGATCAACTGATGGAGTTGATGGGAACATTGACTGAGCCTCTGCCCTCATTGTGTTCATTAGCATTCACACTATTCACTGGCCACCCCCTTGTACCAAAGACGTTTTCTGAGCTTGCTAATTTTCATGAAAGCAAGTGGGGTCACTTTCCACCTTTTTTCCTCATCTTGACAAGGCTAGTCCCCTAGAGAGCTGAGAAGAAAGGCGCTTTCTTGTTGTCATCTGTGCAATTATCAGCTTTGAACATGATGGCAATTTGTTGTTGTTGTTGATTTCCTTTGTTATGCAAATATACCAGCTCATTCTCTGAGTGCTTTTTTCCCCCACACAGCATAAAAAGGAATATTACACATTTAATTTCATGTTATCGTTTGTTTCCCTCTGAGATTTCCTCCAGCCATTTTTTTTGGTCTTCTTCAGGCTAGTGGAAGCTAAGCAATGGCATTTTGAATTCTGACTTTGTCACTTCTATTTACTTTTTATCATAAAAGGGTATTGTCAATAGGTCTTATGTGGCTCCTATAAAACCCATTTAGGAATTTAAATCTCTACTAAAACACAGAATTTATGCTTCTTTTTATGATTTATGAGTCCAGAAGCCTAAACTCTGCTTTTAATAGTCTAACCATTTATATTCAAAGCAATCAGCTTACATGCTGCATGAGCCTTAAAGTTGTTAGTGTACAACTAAAGAGAATAAAAGCAGGAGGATGTAGACAGAGTCCTAAGTCAGGAAGCTCAGAATAGAATTCAAATGAAGACTTCTCCAGGACTTTATGATACCCTATCTCTCTGACTCTTGTTATGGTCCACTTCCTGTATCCATTCTATACTTCACCCTTTGGGAAAAAAAAAAAAAAAAAGCAATACTTGAAATCAAGAAGGGCTATCTTGGTTTTTTGATCACATAACTGAACCTCAACTGGTTCACTTACAAGTCTAAATCACTTAGGAAGTCAAACACTCCCCTGGCTGAGTTGTTGAAAACTTACCAGTCTGTATGACCGAGGTAGAAACTGGTCAAAACCACACTTGTTTATGATTTCTATTCTCACCCATTTTCATTCAGATTTAATGATTGTAACATCTACTTTTTTATTTCTATTTAAAATAAAAAAAAAAGTCAAAGTGAAGAGTAACTGATAAGACTTGTGTGTAATAGTGCTCAGGATAAATGAGACAGATAAGTACTTAGGTGTTTTCAGGGTTTCTGATTCACTGCATTTCTTTCCTCTGAATTTTGAGAAAGAGTACGTGGAACAGGACAAAACTCTTACCTCATTTAGCCAATTACTGATAATTTGTACCTACCAATAACTGTAGATTCATATCTCTTGAGTTACATATTTGGAAAGCTGTTTGTTGTATGTAAGTTTAATTTGTCTTCCTTTTGATCTCACTGGAATAAATCTAAAAGTCTTCAGATAAATGAATGACTCTGGAGTCATACTATTATAACAAAAATTAGAATATGCATAAGATATGCATAAAATAACACATACCCCTAAAGGGTTAAAGTATGAACCCAAATTTCTTCCACAGCCTGATGTTTTTTGCTCTGATGCTATCATCATTCCATGCAAAGGCAATCTCACAGATTGTACATCAAAAGTGAGACCCAGAAGTTATCTTTTTTATTATAGAATACCTTTTGCTGACAAACTCTGTTGCAAATTATTTTATGCCTGGGAGGTTTTAAAGAAGTTCTCATAGATGATTATTGAGGTTCTGAGGAATGAATATGAGAGAGAGTGCATCAGAACATGGCCGGTTTATAAATGTCCTCTACTGTAAGTATTAGTACTGTCTATTGATGAGCATTGTAGTGTGTATAGCAAGCTTTATCCTCACTACAGATTGAGCAACATCCTATGCTGAAGTTGAAATAGGTTTCTCGGTGCAATTGTGATGTACTCAGTTTGCATATATAAGAGTCTGGTGTCTCTCTTAGTCTTAAATATATAGAGTAGAAACATGTGTCAAGATAATCCCCTAAATTCCTTTCAAACTCTCTGCGTTTCAGGCCCGTGTAAGAAACCGTTCAAAAACTGTATGAAACTACCATGTGGGCAACCCTTGTGCTATCTACTGCTAATTGCACCATCCTGTTAGTGTTTTATTCTTGGGAGTGAGCATCGAAGTCTATGGGGAAATGAAAGTATTGTTTCATTCATGCCCTTTAATACCTTTTCTTAAAGTGTTCGGGCTTTTCGGTTGTTTATTATTATTATTATTATTATTATTATTGTTGTTGCTATTATTATTATTATCATCTGTTTGGGAAGAGGCGTGGATTTGTTTTCTTTGGGAAGGGGGTTTATTATCTGTTTGGGAAGAGGGGATATAATTGAGAGGTTTACCTTTATCTTTCCATACAGAACTGCCAGTGCTGTGAAGGTGGGCCACAAGGGGCTTTGAGGTATTCTCATTCCTT
Organism: Baryphthengus martii; assembly: GCA_013396935.1. Classification (NCBI taxonomy): domain Eukaryota; kingdom Metazoa; phylum Chordata; class Aves; order Coraciiformes; family Momotidae; genus Baryphthengus; species Baryphthengus martii. Next base: position 13,187 of record VWZK01002382.1, on the reverse strand, counting down.
AGGCGTAATAATGATGCATGAACCAGGTTAAAAGATTGTACTTCTGGACAGACAACTGCAAAGCACAGAAGGAGCACTATGGCCAGTCTAAATCCTTGAGGGGAGTTCTTAATGAAGTTGTCTCATAAAAAGAGGATAATGGAGAGTGCACCTATAGTTTGGCTAGCACAAGTTCAGAGTAGTTCTTATATTCAGTGGATTACAAGACTGCAGCTTTGGACAGGGTTCCACTTGAGGGATAGTTGTCTTGGGCCACTCAACCTTTCATTAACAGTAACAGATGGCAGAGTCAGTCCCATTTCTGTATTTAAAAGGGAAGTAGAGTTACTACATACAGCCAAACGGGCTGAATGTGTAATTCTGTTGTCTGCTGAATGTCTTTCAGGGGAATCATGTCAAGGATGACTTTCACCCAAGTGCAAAGCTTGAATAGATCCTAACTTACTGTGTCCTTTGCTCTGCGGACCTAAGTCAGGTCCTCCTCCACACCTGCAATGGAACAAGGATAGGGCTTACTGTTTCCAGGATTCAAGAAGGAGTAGATGAGGTCAGGATTTTACCCATTCTTGATTCACAGTCATGTGCTGGTTACCAAAAATAGGTCATAACTGCTACCCTAATTTTAGAAAGATTTTTCTAATAGCATGACCAGGACTTCCCTGGTGAATCCCTGCTTTGGGTCCACACACTCACTCTTCCAATTATGAGTGCTATGATAAAATGTCTCCACAAAGGACAAGCTATTTCCATAGTATCAGTCAGTATCATTTAGACTCCAGTGCCCTTGCTGACTAGGTTTATAAAAATGACAGCTACAGGTCATCCCAAACTCTTGGATGAGAAGAAGCAGCTGCCTCTGAGAAAGGCCATTTTTTTTCTTATATTATGTTCAGAGTGATAAACAAAGCCTCTTTTGAAATATTCATACTGCTGGCCCACCTGGGGTATAAGAGATCCAGAAGATAAATAATGAGCTAATGTTTTGCAAAATATATCCTCAGTCAGAAGCCAGTATGGATCACACTGATTTCTCTACAAAGTCCCAGAAAAATAACTCCCTTAAATTTCCTCCTGACATGGATAACAATATGTTTGCAGAAGCAGGGGATTCAACTCAGTGTCCCAGCAGATGGCTGGTAGATCTTTGAACCTGGGGATACAGATTGTAATGGGATACACCCATGAAATGTTTTCAGATAGATCTTAGTAAGTTCTCACATAGCTTTGAGCTAACTAAGTGCACATCAACTCTAGGGTAGGTCATGTAATTACTTTAGTATAATACTGGGTTTATCCTTATATTCTCTGATTTTCAGTACACCTGTTTATCCTGGAATAAACTTCTGATCAACCATGGCTTTTGATTCAGAACTGGCATGTAGGCCTTGCCTTAGAATATGGGCATGAAAATCATGTCTGTCATCAAAGTAGTACATAGATGTAAGAAAATAAGAATTGTGCATTGAATCAGATCAGTTTTTCATCTTATCCCAGTGTTCAGTCTGCAACAGAAGCAGTTAAGAGATGTTACTCAGGGAGAGCAGGCAAAACCAGCCACTTTTGCAGACTATTCCTTTTGTACTCCCATGCCTTATCTTATTGGTCTCCATTTTGCAAATATACTGTTTATGAACATCTAGTCCCTTTTTAAACCAGCTGAAATTGTCATTGCAGACAAAGTCCCACGGTAGCAAGTTCCAGAAGTTCACCACTTACTGCATAAAAAAGCTTTTTGTTTTGTCTATTTTAAACAAACTTAATGTTACTTTCATTATTCCCTTAATTCTTTCATTGCACGATGTGTTGAATAACATTTCCACATGCAACTCATCCAGTGCTTTCACCTTGTGTAAATCTCAGTGTTATCTTACCTTAGATTCCTGAATTGTCCCAATCTTTCAATTTCCTCTCAGGAGAAAGCTGCCTCATCACCCTGATCATTATATTTACCCTTCATTGTACCCTCTCTGACTTCTGTATGTCTATCCTGAGGTGTGAAAGCCAGAAAGGCACACAGTGCTTGTGGTGTGGGTGCACCACGCCTTTTAGGGAGAGGCAGAATGATGTATCCTGTCTCATCAACACTTTCATGATGGTCCCTCATATCTCACTGACTTTTTCAGATGCCACTGCACATTGAGCCAAAGATTTCAGTCACCTGTTAACATGAAGCCAAAATTTCCTACCTGAAATATAACTTCCATCTTGGTATTCAGCATTGTGAGCCATCAGTGATGGTTTATGTATTTTTTTCTTTGTTTCATTAGCTTGGGTTTATCCACATTGGAGTTCATTTATCAACTATTTGTACAGCTTTATGAGATCTATCTGCAATTCTTTGCCGCTTATTTCTTCTCCAGTTCATGGACAAAGATGCTGATTGGAGTTTCTTCCAGGACCAATCTCTAATGACTTGTCTCTTGAAAAGCATCTTCTCTTGATTTTTGCCTGCCTTTTATCCATGTGTTTACTAACACCCCGCTAGAACTCCAGCAGGTTACTGAGATAGAGTTTCCCTTTGCAGAAGCCATGCTGACTGTTTCTCAACAGAAAATATAGTTCATGTACTGTATGATTTTATTGTTTATTACAGACTCTGTCATCTTATCAGGTATGGAAGTGAGACTCCCCAGTCTGTAGTTCCCAAGATTCCCCCTGGAGTCCTATGCTATCAGAGTGAGGTCAATCTTTGATTACAGCTTATAGCCTGTCAGTATTGTTTTTGATGGCTAGGTTAGGAATCTCCTCCTATGGACTTTCTTGTACAGGCAGCAGAGATAGAGCAACAGAAATGTGCTTACATTTGGAGAAAACTGACGTTTCACTATCCCTCAACTTTTTTGAATCAATGAAATAATATACCAGCACTGATTTTATCATTAAGATAGAGTGAAACGAATGTAGTTTTGTGCCATGCGCAAGGCATTGGAAGGGATGGGGAAGGGGAGAGGGGAAGACATCACAAAAAATACTCAAAAAATTCTCCTCTCTTGCTGTGGTAGAATATCATGTATAAAATTGCTCCTGGGTTGATTTTTTTTGGCTTTGTAGAATAAGGATGTCATTCCTTATTCTGTTTCTGCTTTGAAAATAACAAATCTAGGACTTTCAGACTCTTAACACAAAACCCATCTCTATAATAAGCAGATGTGAAATATGAATGAGTCTTTTCAACTGATTACTACTACAAGGATGAAGAGCTAGGACAGTCCAGCAAGACTGAGATGTACCAGTCCCTTGCTAAGCATCTCATTTTGCTGATTCAAATGTCTCTGTAGTCAGGGTTGTTTGAACAGAATCAAATTTACTTTTAATGAGCCATATAGTGATTCTCTTGTCTTTTTTTTTTTCTTTTCTTTTCCTCTCGTCTTCACATTAATTTCCGCCAAAAAAAAAAACCAAAAAACCACATCTGATTTTGTAATGAGCTAAGCAACTGTTTCTCAATTACACCAAATTTTACTGCTCCTCAGTTGAAGTTTAAAGGCATGGCAACTTCAATGTTATCAAAGGTTCTCCTCACAATAAAATCTCTAGTAATTCTCATCAGTTTTATAAAACTTGCAGTACCAAATTACTTAAGGAATATTTGTGTGAGGAATACTTTCTAGCAAATTCTTAAAGTTGTTTCTAGAACATCATGGATCTATGACGATGAAATACATATTACCTATAATGGTAAGCTACTGACTGCTGCACACATGTAAGTTCTCTTTCATAAGTTTGCTCTTTTTAATGCATCTTTGTTAATGTATGCCTTGGAAAGTGTGCTACAACTAGCAAGTGGTGCATGTATCTTTGGACTTAACTAGATCAATAGTAGGATATGCTGAAATAAGACCTACATATTTCCAAATGTAAAAAAA
>VWZK01002373.1:0-12245 GCA_013396935.1 Baryphthengus martii | reverse complement strand
TTCCAACCATAGTGATTCTATGATTCTTTCATATTAAACAGGAGCTACTTTTGAGATTTAAAAAATAATTTATATCTATAATTTCATCTCTTATTTGATAACAACTTAGAACTCCAATCTCACACTTCTTTGTTCTATTTTCATACAAGCCTAACACTTCCTGAGGATGCTCCTGCTAATGAAACAACTATGACTGATTTCTGGACTGATTTCCACATCAAGTTCCTCCTTTATGTTGACTGTTGTGTCAACAATAAAACCTGACAACCAATTACCAGTTTTGCAATTCATGTCACTGTCCTGCTACTGATCAGTACTGATAGTATCTGTTCATCACATGGTTTCTCCCAGGGATAAACTCTTTGAGACAGACTCTGTGTGACAGCCAGCATATCAAGACTTTTGATTCATGGTGAAGTACTGATAAAATGACAGTACAAAACAAAAAGATTCCAAGCGTCTACCTTCTGGCCAGTTAATTGCTTTCTGTAAAGTCTGAAGTTGCTGTGCTGTAGGTGTTTCTGCAGAGGTGTTGCATGTTGCAGACAATAACTTTTCTAGGAATACCAAGTCATCTTCTGTAAGCTTATGTTCTTCAGTAGCACTGCCATTAAGTTCCTTTAGTTTGCCTGTAAGACCAACAAGAGGCATGGTTTTGTGACATCAGAACTTCACAAATCCAGAGCTTGAATGAAACACCACAAAAACACTTAAACAAGTTACAACTATTGTAAATGTTTGGGGGAGGATTTAGATTTTTAAACATTATAAAATGACCAAACTAGGAAAAGTAATTTGAAGCTTCTAATCATCATGATGATTGCTACTATGAGGCCCCATCTAATACTGCCACACAAAGATTCAGAATTCACATCTTAGCCTATATACAGACAAAAACACAGAAAATGATCATAAGGCCCTTTTTACAACTGAAATAGGATTACTTTTTTGTTCTTTTCTATTATTAGGTAGTAGAAGCAATAAAAAAAACCCTATGTTCTTAGTGTGATCACAGTTTTTGTATTTTTATTTAAGTGCCACAAGCAAAATGATTGCACTGTGTCCTATATCCAGATTTCAATGAAATTTAAAACTTAAAATACTGGGAAAAGTATTTTAATCTACAGCATTCTGCTTAAACATGCCCATCACGATTCTTCCAGAATTGAAGAGGGCCATGTCAACACACACACACAAGCAGGCGGCATTGCAGTAGAAAAACCTTATCAATTTTAGTGTGCACAAAAATCAGCTGTGGGCCTTTTATAAAAAAACCATGCAGCTATTAGATCTATCCAAGTCCAGCCATAATATTTACAGATGTATTTAACCATGCATTGTTACAAAAACTGCAGGAAACTCAGTAAACCCAGTTTTCAAATTCTAAGATTCAAAAAAAAACAAACACTCCACTAAGCCTGTGGAAAATACGGTTATCCTTCAAGATCATTGGACTAAAATTAACTGATGCAAAATATTTTTAAGACTAAGTAAAAGTCTCTGCTTTGATATAACAGCAGAATGCAAGTCAGCCAGTCTTGCCATTCTTCCTCTTACGAAGTTCTGGACAAAAAACTTACCATAAAAACTGTGCAAAACTAAGAGAATGCTAAATTTATTTAACAGCAACAACCTCTAGGAAAAAAAAAATCTAGTTTGTGAATCCCTTCTCCCTGAACAAATAGTGGAGCACAAGAAAGCTCAGGGAAACAGGTCAAGCCTGAGTGAAGATTCTGACTGATGTTTTCAAACAGAAAATGAAACTTGAACAATGCACAAAAGAGCAATACTGCAGACAGAAGGCACAGAGAAACCTTGATAGGCTTGAGAAGTGGGCCCACGTGAATCTNAGGGTGGGTGGGGGCCTCTTAGTAGGGGAGAGACGGGATCCTGTTGAGGGGGCTCTAAAGGAGGTCCTCAAAAGCGGCCGCAGGGTGGAGCACGTCTCCTGTCTGGAAAGGCTGAGAGCGCTGCGGGTGGTCAGCCTGGAGAGGGCTTAAACACCTTAACTTGGATTTCGTATTAGCTTTTGTCCCCAGAAGTTTCTTCTTAATGATTTGGTTGGTACATTGCTAACTTCTGCTGAGACGTGCTCCGTTAAAAATGGTTCAAGAATGGAAATTTCCGTAAGAAAAAAAATCGAGCGTGCATCCAAGTGCATGCAAATGTCAACAATAAATTTAGGTTTTCAGTGGTATTTCCTGAGTACTGCAGAAGTGTGAGACAAACTGTTTTTCATGGGGTACAAACAAGTAGAAATAATACCAGAGAAGCCTGTTGAAGGCAGGTGACTGCTCTGTGCAGTTCACTGAGATGCCTCTCAGCCTTCAATCACCAATGCCAAGATTAGCTAGAGTGGGAAACGTCAACTAAAGAGGACAGTTAGCCAAAAATTAAGACTAGGGTAGTCAAATATCCATCATTACAGAGAAGAATTTGTGTTAAGAACCTCCTTTTCTGTGCAGAGACATGCAAAAATTTTCTTCTTTAATGCACCAGGGTGTCCACTTGTCTTCGTCTTGGGGTTTTTTTGATGTTTTTGTTTGTTGTTTTTTTCCCCCAGATTCAAACGCATTTCCTTCCAGTTTAGTACATTCCACACTGTGCTTGATCTTCAAACAGCATTGGTAGTAACGCCCCATTTGAGTAATGTCCCCTGAATGGAAGTTGTACAAAGCTCCTGGTGATTAAAAGCACTGTGGCCAGATGACAGGCAATGCATGTCATTTCGTATTGTATGCTGACCTGTGGTCTAAGTAGATCCCAAGTCCTTCCACTTCATAAAACCCAAGGCAGGCCTAACAACAAAGGTTTACTGTCAACAAAAACCTCTCAAGCGTACTTTTACTATTCCCCTGATAGACCAGAAGGCAAACTGTATTCTGGCAAGTGTGGCAAGCAGGGTGAGGGAGCAATTCTCCACTCTCCTGAGATCCCAACTGGTTGGAGTACTGCATCCAGATTTGCGGTCCTCAGCACAAGACAGACATGAACCTGTTGGAGTGAGTGCAGAAGAGGCCACAAAGATGATCAGAAGGCTGTGACACCTCTCCTGTGAGGAAAGGTTGAGTGTGCTGGGGTTATTCAGCCCAGAGCAGAGAAAGCTCTGGGGAGATCTTATTGTTGCCTTTTAATGTATAAAGGGGGATCTAGAAAGAAGCAGGCTTTTCATCAGGGCCTGTAGGGACAGAACAAGGAATAACGGTTTTAAACCTAGAGAGACACTGGAACAGGTTGCATCCAAGGGATCCAAGTTATGGATGCACTATCCCTGGAAGTGTTTCAGGTCAGGCTGGATGGGGCTTTCAGCAAGCTGACCTAGTGAAAGACATCCCTGTTCATGGCAGGGGGTTGGACTAAATAATCTTTAGCAGTCCCTTCCAACTCAAACCATTCTATGATTCTACAGCTAAGGCCAGGAGCTTGCTCTCTTCCAAGAAATAGGATAAAAGTGAAGGTATACTTTTTCTAATACAGAATCTCTTGTTCAAAAGTTTCCTCAAACTATCAAGACAACTACAACATTGTCAAGCTCTGTATATAAAGGGAAGAGAAGGAAGTGAGAATTTTAATTTTGAAATCTTCAAGGCAGGTACATTGTGAATACAAACTAGTTTTACAAAACCCTTTAAGTGTACTAAGGCAATCTGTAGAAACATACTGAAACACGCTGGTGACAAGTAGATTCTGTGGAACATTTACAGAAAATAGAGGAAGAAACAGCATAGGAAAAGATAGGGAAAAACAAGCATTTAGCAAAAATAGGTATGATTACTAAATATTGTACTCTTTCTGTTACGCTGAGTGTTCTGCTTTAATATAGACATGACAACTGCAACCTGTGAGATTGCAGAATGCCTTATTTAAAAACTTCACAGATTACACTGTAGGGCTATCTGGTGAACTGAAAGTTTCATGAGCAGAATCAGAAAGGGATTAAACACGACCTGCATACCCACTGGCCAGATGAAAAAAAGTACAGTATTCAAATGTAGCAGCCTAATAAGATACTGAACAGCAGATATAAACCAAGCGAGAAAGAAACCAACCCAGTCGATAATCTGTATTAGAGTTCTTCTGAAATTCACTCGTACTCCTAAGCCTTCAAATACATGGGACCATTAAAGTGATTAATGTAATTTTGAAAGGTCAAAATCAAACAGTAGGAAAGCTATGCAAAATCCTTTAGCTTTCTGAAAAAGATTAAAAGTGGAATTACTTCAAACAGATAAAAAGCAAAACTATCCTTGAAATCAAAACACTGACCCAGTATCTGTGTAGGATTGGCCTGATGAAAGGTCACAGCATCCTTCTTTGGAAAATAAACATTTTCAGCTTTAGCTGCATCAGACTGGTAGGCATCCTTTCCTATATAAAGGAAATATAAAAAGAGTTCACCACTATACCACACTGTCTGATATAGAACAATATGCTGCCAGTAAGTCTCTTCTATTGGCCATTACCCAGAAAAATATCTTTAAAAAAAAATTAAAAAATGAACGCTTATGCAAACATTTGCTATTCCTTTACTATTTTTACATTCAAGGATTCAAGCTTAAAGCAGTATCTTAAAGTCTCTCCACCCATGTGAAAATTTAAAAGTGATTTTTGAATTACATGAGCTAAACATACAGACATTCAAAGGAACAGGTATTGCAGTTAAGACAGGAAAATGGCAAGGGTCATTTTAGAACCAAGATCCCCTACCCTTGAAATATTATTTAATTATTTTCATAACAAATAAGCAAAGCTTTTATATATTGGAAGATTGCAGATATGACCAAATACAACACATGCGATAGTAGCCTGAAATCTCTTTAGAAAAAGAGTAATACAAAGCTCTCTGTTCATGATTCCTGCAAGTAAAGAAAGGCTGTTAGCCCTACTTTCTTGATAATTTCCAGAGTATATGCAGCCTCAATCCACTCATTTTTAATTATGTATGAATTTGCATTAATATAGAATCCACGTAAAAAAATCTCAACCCAAATATCAGGGATGTTTTTCATTGGCAAGCGTCATCTCCTACCTGTATATGGATCAACTTCACCCATGGGAGCCTCTGTATTTGATGCAGAACCAGGAACATAGCGACCAGCACCTGAATGGAGGAGACACAGCACTTTTAAACACCATCACTGCAAAGACGTAATGTCTACCTGTATCTAGTTGTTTTCGAGCATCACTATTAAAAATGTTATTTTGCAATAAAGGAATTAGAAAGAAGTTTTCAATAGTTCCTGAAATTTAAGTATTAAATCTATGCCTGTGTGTGAGGGTGGTGCTGGTGGTGGTGATGACTTTCACAAGCCAAATGACCCACAGCTAGGGGACATTCTGGCATGGTGTCTGGCACTCACTGGTGTAAAGGCCCACGGCACAGCAGATACCTTACACATGACAAGGTCCAGGGAGGGCACCACCGCCCAGGCCTGGCTGGCCTTTCCACCTGGGGCCAGCAGTGGCCTCTCCTGTGGGAAGGTAGACTCTGTTTACAGCAATGAGGCCTCAGGTGAAGGAACTGCAGGGTCTTTGCACCTGCAGAGATGAGGCTCAGCCACAGAAAGCAAGGGAGGCGAGAAAGCTGGAGACCACAGTAGAACAGAAACAGAGAAAAACTGTTAAGATGGGGAAGGCTGAAGGAAGGCTATGGCTTTCTTTTAGCAACAGCATGAAGGCTTCTACTCCACCTGTAGACCTGCAATTGCAGAACAGGCACAGTGCCCTGGCATGGTGACAAACGCCAAACAGGAGATGTATCAGAAACAGCTGAGACTGCATCTCATGTCTGCTAAAAGGGGAAAGGCAAGCAGCAGTGATAGGAGGCTTCCTCACGGGGTATGGAGGAACTCATCTACAGACATGACATGGTATTTTTGGAGGTTGGTGTCTGCTGGGGGCCAGGATGCTGCAGAGACTGCCATGGCTTGCTGGGGCTTTGGATTATCACCCTGCTACTGCTCCACTTTGGGCATCAATTGCCAAGGAAGTCCTGGAGAGCAGAGTGATTAGAAAGTTCTGAGTGCAAAGAGGAAGGGCCAAGGTGATGTTTGGTGTTTCTTTGATGCTGCCAGCAAAGCAAAAAGACTCGAGTAGAAATGGGCTCAAGTGGGTCAGCAAATTGCTGTATGGCTGGTTTTGCAGCCAAGGCTTTGACATCAATGACTATAGGATCCTCTCTGAGGACCAGGAGCTATTGATAAGGGATGAGATAAGTCTGACAAAGCAGGGCTGGAATGTCTTTGCAAACGGGCTTTCTAAACTAGTGAGGAGCACTTGAAACTAGCTATGCCAGGAAGGGCTAGAATCTAAAATTTAGAGTGGAAAGTACCAATAAAGGTCATGCAATAAGAAAAACCATGAATATGAAAAAGAAGAAAACTACTATGAATATACCCGTTCCTATGTTGGCCATGCACATGAGTTTGACGAGACCTAAGGTTTAAGACCTTACTCCTCTGTAGACAGTGACATGAGGCAGACCACACAGCAGAGGGCTCTCCTCTACTGAACAAATATGGACATGATTTGACAGTCCATCGCACACTACTGCCCCAAAAGGAGAACTGCAAGAAACACTGGTCTGGAGCCAAACACAATAAAATACACATCTTAACTGTAAGCAGGAATTTTACGTTACCTGTAAATGGGTCTGCTGCAGGTGTTGTACTTGTTCCAGATGAAGAACCTGGAACATAACGTCCAGCACCTAGTGAAACAGTAAAAAAGCAATGACTACTGTACACAATTTGATGTTATTTAAAATGTCAATACTTATCAGACAGAAGCAGCTAAAAATAAAAATCAAACATTAAATACAATGTCACAATAAACAGTAAGAAGGAAGCTGATCCTAAAAGTCCCCTGATGCTGAACAAACTCTTCCTAATCATTTAAGGGTCAGAAATTTTTCTGGTGCATATGCTTTACGCATTTTGACACAGCCAAACTGAAAGTATATGCATAAGTTCAGATGACTGCAGCTCTCTGAACTACATCTGAACCCAATTAGCTTGCACTCTCATTTCTAGTTCATTGCAAGTAAAAGACTGACCTGCCTGAAGAATGGTAATCTATGCATTTCATTCAGCTTCAGTGAATTTTCTAGATAAAATTTTGTCATTTATGAATTGCCTTAACAGCACCAGAGTAATATGAGTAGCCACCTCAGAGTAATATGAAAAGTGGTGTTTTCCTCCCATGGAAAAAAAAAAAAAAAAAAAAAAGAAGAGAGACTTACACTGAAAAATACAACTCATTTGATTACAACTTTATTCAAGATCTGTTCTGACAAATACTTCACAAGTTTGTCAAGTTTTCACATTTTTCTTTTCAGATGTATCTGTGCCTTGTCCTTAACCTTTCGAGGTCAAGAAAGTCCTCTACAAGAAGTGCAGAAGCTGACACTGGAGTCTGCCTGAGCAGTGAGGTGGACTGAAGAAAAGACTGAACAGCCAGGCCTAGAGGGCGGTGATAAGTGGCACAACTTCTTGTTTGAGGCCAGTCACTGGTAGTGTACCCCAGGGATCAGTATTGCATCCAGCCCTGTTCAACATCTGCATTAATGATCTGGAAGATGACTCAGAGTGCACCCTCAGCAAGTTTGTTGATGACACAAAACTGGGAAGAGTGACTTATGTCGCAATTTAAGTTTAAAATTTTTACCTGTAAACGGATCTGAAAGTTCAGCACTTGTACTTGGTGTTTGCCCCTTAGTGTTCTCTATAATAAAGTTAGCCACCTGATCCAGAAATGCAGTATTCAGATTATTCTTTTGCAGGAAATTGTATGCAGTCAGCCAAGGATCATCAGTGATGTTATATGGCAGTTTGTAGGAAGGCCCATTTTCATTTATATCAATAGTGAAAACATAGTCATACTCCTTTAAGCAGAATAAAAATAAAAACAAATCAGAAGTTTGTCAGCACTTTATCCATAAGGATGTAGCACATGCAGACTAACAACGGCCCAGGGTTAAATCTAGAAACTTTAATACCACTACTGGCAGACTATAATCAACACCACTCTCCTACAGAGGCTGCAAGTAAAAAAATACTTAACCATACCCTGTGATTTCAAGAATTCTGTCTCAGGAAGAACAGGCTAGAAACAACATATCATGATCATATGTGTGCCGATAAATTACAAAGCAACAGATGCATCAGTTAACTGATAGACAGCCTCTGGCTGCCCAAAAAGCTATAGGGCAGTCAGATACCACAAAAAAATTCAGTCTTAAAAGCACACTTCTAATACTAGAAAGCAACAAATTCCTAAGGTTTCTTTAAACCATGTGTGAGACGAAATTAGTATCCTAAAGGCTTCCCTCCTGTTGTGGCACTAGACAGACTTTTCTGTGCATATTTCAGCAAAGGAAACAATTTTTCAGCTTCTGTCTTTAGGTTCAAAAGTTACTATAGAAGAGGAGCAGAGAAAGCCTTCTACCTAGTAGTTCAAGTAAGTAAACTTTGTGTTACAAATTGTACAGTTCATTTCCTTTGGAAAGAAAGGCAAAACTAGCTCTTCAAGTTATTAGCAATAAATACTAGAGGACTTGATCATTCCTCTACCAATAGTTTACCTTTCTCCAAAATAATGTGCCTCCATTGGCTTGCTCCTTTTAAAAAAATGTGTTTCAAAAGTAATAAAGAAAGTAGTGCTTCTTTTATACTTCCGCCTCTGAGTTTTAACAGATCAAAGAAAACAAAAAAGTACCAATATTTTCTATTTTATCTAAGCAAATATCGGAGTATATTTTAATAGGAAAGTAAACACTTTACTTAGAGAGGAATAAAACCAATTAAAGTTTGCATATACCTTTCCTTCATATAAAACCTTTCCAGATGTTTGTTGTGTGGCTCCAGAAGAACCAACAACATCACCAATCTTTATCCATCTTCTTTCACTGACATTCCACTGATATGCTTCGACTTTCTCATTATCTTTAATAATCTGTGTCTGTCCATCTCTTGTTCCTGTAAAGAGTGTGTAAGACTTTGAACAAATTCAAGAATATAATTTACTTTTAGGAGAGTAAAATAGCATGCTCAAGCCAAATATAGTCAGTTATGTACACAACGTAAAGTTCTAACAGCAGTGTTTGAGGCAAAACCAGAAGATCTCTGAACCTCTTCTTACAATTATTTTTCAAGTCAAAAGCTAAAGCAGAAATTTTGTATCTACTTTTAGAAAAAAAACAACCCAAAACATTCCACATTCAGTAGTCCTGCAAATTACATAACTGTCTCCTTCTGTTGTCACAGCTGGCAAAACACACCTAGACCAACACGAATACACTGCAGCATCCCAAATGCCACCTTCCAAATTATCTCACAAGAGAAGTATTTTTACCATTTTACTCTAATAAAAAAAGGAAGATTTCAACCTGAGGCTTGCCTCCAAAATAATCAATGAAAAGGCAGTAGAGCAAAATTAAGCTGTTCTCTTCAGCAAATCTATTGAAAACAATCAAAGCCTCAATTTTAGTACCTATGGGAAGTTCATTACCTCAAAACCAAGGCATCTCTAGCATGACAAAAGTACAGTAACTTACCAGGATTTTGAAGATGTTCTCTTCCAGGAAGGTTATCAATATTAATATCTCCTAAATCACCAGTTTTGGGGTCAATGGATGCTTGGGAAAGCTCATTTTCAAAAGATTGAGTCTCCTCAGCACTTGCTGTACGTTCCAAAGACTGTGTAAACACCCTTATAATTCCATCACTGAACAGAGAGAAAACAGTTAAACAGAAATACTATGTTAAATATCAAATACATACATCCTAATAGTGACTTCTATGTCATGATAAACCATCATCAACCCTCTGCCAATAATTCTTATGAAAGGACTTTACTCTCATTCTAAAAAACATCCAGAAAAGGACTTAAGCAGGTAGTCGTATCTGTAGTATAATTTTAGAATCAAGGTAGGATATACCGGTCAAACGGGTTCTTTGGTTTACCACGTTCCCAAAGAATTCACTCTACTTCTGTGATTCACATAACAAAAGAATGACTTGTTGGATGAAGCCTAGCAGCACATGCTTAAATTTAAGCCATAAATACACTTTGATAGCTGTATTTTTAAATATAGATGAAACTGCTACCAAGACTGACACTTGCAATTTCACCAAGAGTTTGTGGTTTTAGATCTAAAAATACACCAAGAGTAAAACCTGGATACCTTGCACCAACTACAATGTCACCATTGTCTAACACACAGCTGCACCATACAGACTGAGCTGGGAGTCTGATTGTTTGAGTACATTCCCCTTCTTTCCAGATTCTAAGAGATCTATCCTCGCCAGTAGTTACAAAATCTGAAAAGGAAAAATAAAAATTTAAAAATATTTTCATTGTACTGAACAGATGCCATTCTATAACTAGGTATCTAAAAATAAGTACAGCAAAAGAACCCCTCTACGATTTAGCACTTCTGTCAATTGCAAGGAGAGAGCTAAAACAAAGGAACTGCATAGTTGTCTTCTCAAAAGAAAGTATGTAAACTGCAGATTAAGCAGGCAGACCAGAATGAAATTATGATCAAAACCAAAGATTCCTTCCTCCTTTCAAGAATTTAAACAAAGAACTATGAACAATTTTTAAAAAATTACTGTTTTATCTTACACTACACTTGCGTAATTTCACATTTGTTTTAAATTCAAATTTTGCAAGGTAGGCCTGCTTTTTCAAAAACATGCATAAAGCACTCTAAAGTCTATAAACTTTTTTTTGTTTAAACTGGTTTTGTCTGGGAAATAGATAATTTTCTTCCTAGAGCTGCTGTGTTTTGGATTTAGCGTGAGAATAGTGTTGACACCACACTGATGCTTTAGAATAAGCTCTACTTATCAGCAACTAAGTTACGGATTTTTCAGTTTCCCACGCTCTGCCAGCAAGCAAGTGCACAAGAAGCTGGAAAGGAGTGTAGCCTGCCTGGGGTTAGACCACAACAATTTTCAAGGAAGAATGAAGGCATTAAGGAATTTACAACACACACATTCACTAATATACATGAACGCACTTTACCTGTTGAGCAAATGTGCAAGTGTCCCATATACCGCACAAAGGCCACTGACTTGGAATTTTGGCTGCAAGTTAGTTCTGAAACCTCTAAATCTAACTCTGAAAACAAATGCACGTAAGCCCCCCACAAAATTCTTAAAAATACTTATAATTTACTTTGAAAATTTTCTGTAGAAGTATTTACATTTACATTATCTCAAACTGGTAAGTCACAAATTGCCATTTTAGTGCACTGCAACAGACGTGAAATACAGGTGGCAACCTAGATAATAGTTTTACCTGTTGCTTCACAAAAGTTTCACTTCAGCCTGACAATTAGGCCTAACACAGGACCTTTCATTTCACCTACTGTGAAGGCAATTCTGCTGGAGGTGTAACTTGGAGTCAATTATAATATTTTTTTTTAAAATTATTTACGCTAAAGGAAATAAGTAAATTAAACATTATCTGAATTCTTTAGTTGTGGCAACTCCACAGAACTACAGAATGCCTACCCTGTCATTTAATTTTGAAAGAACGTTGGGTAATAGGCACAAAAATAATCCTACCTTTACACTGAGGGAAGACAGAGATGCTGTATATGTAATTTGTATGTCCATAATACACATTCAGACACTCCCCAGAGATCTGCCATCTTCGAACACTAGCATCATTAGCACAGGAAAGAAATTCCATTTCACTGAGAACAGCTAAACCTCTCACACAATCTTCATGTCCTTTATAAAAGAAAGGAAAACTTTTAATACCGCTTTTCTTTCCATTAGCAGTATACCATTACTATTTAGCTCACATCTACACTCAGGCAACCAATCTTCATTATGAGAGCAGTTTAAAAACAAACAAAAAAAAAGCAATTCATTGCTCATTCTCTGAAAAAAAAAATCTAATCAATTAAAAGTGATGAGATTTCTGGGCATACAACTTGAGAGTTCAAAAATCCTGCATAAGAAATGTTCAATTTATCTGCTGTTTTGTGGGGGTTTATTTTTTCTCTTTTTTAAAAGAGCACACGACCCTGATGAAATTACCAATTGCAGCAATACTTACCAGTGAATGTTCTTTCACATCTCCCTGCCTTCCATAGTTTAATAGTTTTGTCAGCCGAACCCGTCAGCATTAATCCCTGTTCAGGTAGTATTTTGACTGCCCATATTGCAGCTGTGTGACCCTGAAAAAAACCAAACATTGTTAGGCTTTGAAATAAGGGAAGGGTAACTAAC